>ADNK01000816.1:10000-106569 GCA_000320545.1 Bigelowiella natans CCMP2755 | reverse complement strand
TGGTGGTGGTGGTGGAGGAGGAGGAGGAACAGGAAGAAGAAGAAGAAGAAGAAGAAGAAGAAGAAGAAGAAGAAGGAGGGATGATTATGCGTCCTGTCGTTCTTGAACGGCAACGATCTTCATATATGCATTTATACCAGACCCTGCGGCAATGAGGAAGGCAGCCATTGAGGAAGCAAAAGCTGTGAGACAAGCCACCTTCACCCTCCACCCCCCTCTCCATTACCATTATCATCATCATTATCATCATCAACGGCACAAACGCTAGTATTCGAGAGATGTAGATCTCGACGCGTGTAGGAGCCTTTGAATCGATAAGGCAGCATGTGATTTATGGGGATGATGATGTTGATGATAATGTGTATGCGTTACACTCACCTTCCCCTCCAGGTGCGTATTGATGCTCTTAGAGGCCGAGGAAGAGGAAGCGGACGCGGCGCGCGTACCGCAACTTCGCCGAGGATCGATTTTAGGCAAAATTTTGATCAGGAACAAAGCATTCAGGAGAACCAGCAGCTAGCGCGTCAAGTGCGTGAGGAATTCTTGCATGAAGAGAAACTGGTAGCTATTCGTGCGTGTGTATGTGCATGTGTGTGTGTGTGTGCGTGTGCGTGTGCGTGAGAAAGAGAGAGAGGGAGAGAGAGAGAGAGAGAGAGAGAGAGAGAGAAAGCGCTACTGCACGATTGAACACACACACGACACATGCATCCATTCATAAACGCATACCCACACATGGAGCTTTTCTCCAAGTAAACACGCACACACACACACACACACACACACACACACACATACACATTTCGGAGCAGCAGCACTCCGTTTTTTCCTTCCTCTTTCATGACCCTCTTAATCGAGAGCCATAGACGACGAGTTCGTTGACGAAGAAGCACACGTCCTCTCATTGCGCTGTTGTTCTTTTCCAATTTGCACATATTCTTGTGCGGCGCCATACCAAAAGCGGCGCAACGGGGTTCGGCGACGGTACACTGCCACCGAGCGCGTCCAGAGCGGGAAAGAGAAGCCGCACACGAGAGAAAGGAGAGATGATGATGGTAGTAGAAGGAGGGGGCAAAGGAGGAGGAGGAGGACGGATGATGATGGCAGTAGAAGAAGGAGGAGGAAGAGGAGCGATGACAGCAGGATAAGAATACGGGAGAGAGGAGAAGAATACAGAAGGAGGAATTCTCAAGAGCACTTAAGGCAACATGGAGAGCCCGAGAGAACAGGGTTTGCGAAAGATGAGGAAGTGGACAACAAGAGGCACCACAAGAGGGGGGAACGACAAACACTTACCGACACCGTAACCACGGCCACAGCTGGGGCTGCTTTCTCCTCATCTCCATTATCCCGAGGAGGAAGAAGAAAAGGGGAGGGGATTGGAGGATCAGGCATTACCAACCAGGACGGTGACGACGACGATAGAGGAGCAATTAGAGGGAAGAAGGAGGATGACCACGATGGTGATGGATTTCCACTCCCCCCGCCACTGAAGCACAAACAGCTGCAAATGTTCTCCGCATCCTCAGACGAAGGAGGAGGAGGAGAAGGCGAAGGAGGAGGAATAGGGGAGAGGCTGGAAGATAAGAAAGAAGACCGCCGCTTCCGCCGACGGGAGAGAAAGATCTTTGGAGGAACCGACAGCAGCTCTTCTTCCAGTGCTCTTGTTGGAGGAGGAGTTGATACCGATGACGAGGACGAGGAGGGCGACTACAATCCAAGATGGCGGCAAATGGAGCATCGACGGCAGTCCCCCTTCGCTCAGCAGAAGCAACAGCAACAACAACAACAAAAACACCAGTCCCGGCAGTCCTGGAGAAGCAAGATATTAAGTCATTACCTTTCATATTTTCTTGCATTTTCCTTCTTTTTGGAAAGAAAACAAGCCACTAGAATACATATGCACACATATACACATACACACATATGCAACACAGGAAACACAAAGTATCTTATGCACACAATCTAAATAGTGTTTATGTGTGTGTGTGTGTGTGAGAGAGAGAGAGAGAGAGAGAGAGAGAGAGAGTATGTGTGTGAGCGTAATTTGAGAGGGAGAGTGGGCGAGAGAAAGAAAAACATGTTGCCTTACAACATTCGATCGATTTGTAAACTGTCCACGATGATTCATGCTCTATCCCATCTTGTCTTCATGCTGTTAAACGAGTAGGTGAAAGCAATAGCAATAGTCGTCGCAGGAGTAACAAAGCCCCAGCGCCTTTCAACTTCAAGGACATTGACAATTTGCAGGACGGTGGAGCACATCCGCACAAATTCATGGACTCGTTGTTCAATTCGCAAGGCAGATAGACAGATCGATTTTTGCTAGTCAATCCCTGGATGCTGGGCAGCAGCCACATGTCATGTGAAGTAGCTACATGATGAATGCACCCCAAGCAGGCGTTTTGTCTTGTGCGTTGATGCCTGCTGCTTGTGGACCATGCCCACACTTCACTTCCCTGCTGTTCACTTCACTTCCCTGCTGTTCGCGGCAGCCAAAAATGCCAAAATGCGCAACACGAAAATTCTGCTCACTGACGACCTGCTGCTGAACTGAATTGCGAGAATGACACATGGCAGAAATCACATGCACATCACATGCACGCCTTTTGTGAAAACAATCTTTGTTGAAAACGACATGGCAAAAATCCACAGCAGAGCACCGTTGAAAGGCTGTGAAATTGTTCTCATCCAAAAAAACAAATGAGAATGTTCCAATCAAAAACGAACAGGAAAACCTTCAGACAAATGGCTGGACTGAAAGGTTGCCTTCACATCACGTTTTGGTTGCACTGATGGCAAAAGCTAGAAAGGCCCTGGAGGGTTGCAAATCACATCGTTTGTTGCTCACTGAAATGATGATTTTCCCCATCCCTGGAACAACTGTGGATCAACTTGCGCAGATTGCATTGCAATCTCAGCAGAAGTGACCGACAGACCCATCCAGTGTTCGCTAGTTCGGTGAATGCAAACCTCAGGATGTTGAATTTGAAGATGGTTTTGAGGATCACAATGGGTGAACATTGAACATTGAACAACATTGAACAAAGCATTGATCAAATCCACATGCGCCAGAACCACATGGGAGACAGGCGTGTGCGTGTAGCAGAGCCTCAACAAACACCATGAAACCTGGGCACGAAAACACCCTCCTCCCGAAATCCCGACAAAATGTTTCCTCACCCGAAGAAATGATTTCTTTTCGCGATAAATGCACAATAAAAAGTCGCCGAAATCCAAAGCTTCGTCGGTAATGATGGCTTTGACGACGGATATCTCCTCAAAACCCGCCTGGGGGGAAAAAAAGGACAGGAAAGCAAGCTGGTAGTCGCTGGGAAGCAGCAAATGAGGAAAAAAAATGCATCAAGCCATCCAAAACGAGAGGATGGCGGCGCTTCGCCCTGCCGACGAACGTTTACTCATTTTCTCAGGCGTACATTGTCTCGCAAAGGTCAGACACCAAATCGAAGCTCGTGGTGCGAACGTTGAAGTCCAAGACGTACAAGGTAGGACCCCGCTTTGCATAGCAGCTCTTAGCGGCAACATCGATATCGTGCGATACATGGTCGAGCAGGCCAATGCTAATCTCGAGAGAGCAGACGTCCAAGGTTTTTCGCCTCTTCTATGGGCAATCCACGAGAACCATCCGCAGATCGTGCGCTACTTGGTGGAAGACGCAAAGGCCAGCATTAAAGAGGTAAGGGATATACACTCTATGACGGCGCTTCATTGGGCTGCTGGTACCGGACAGCTGCATATGGTAAGATACATCATCGAAAATTGTAATGCCAATGTGGATGCAGCAGACAGAAAGCGCGAGACGCCACTCTTTTGCGCTATCCGTGGCCACCATCGCAGCATTGTGTGCTATTTGGTCGAAGCGGCCCGTGCTGATCCAAATCACAGGGATATCGCTGGAAGGACTCCGCTCAACATAGCTACATTCGAAAACAATTTCGAGGCCGTAAAGGTTCTCGTAGAGAAGACCAATGCAAGCCCAGAGATTCCGGATTTCAGGGGCGATACCCCCCTTTTCTGGTCCGTACGATACCGGAGTTTGGACGTTGCACGATATGTTATCGAGAACGCTAATGCCAATGTGGAAACTATGAACGTGAGTGGCTTCACACCTATGTCTATAGCTGCCAGCCCCAGCAGGAGTTGTGAATATGCACCTAATGTTCTCAAATTCATGAAAGAGTTCCAGGTTGTCCACACATCTTACCCTAATAGTCACAACATAATGGAGGTTGTACGCGTGTGGTTTCTCTGATAGCTTCTTCCTGTGAAGGCAGTGTAATGTTTGTGCCTACTTCGCATTGCCCATGCGTGTAATTGCCAAACTTTGCCTTTCTCCATGATTTTCACTTCCATTTCAGGCCAACAGGATCACGAAAATTTTGGGCCGCGATGTGGGAGTCTTGAATATGCTGAAGCCTTCGATAATACGAGCCGCAGGATATGGCTAGGTTCTAGTAGACACTGTACAGACAATGTGTAGTTACATGATGCTGCAGTCACTGCATGTACGCGCAACAAGCACTTGTTCATGGTTGTGTTGATCGATTTCACTTGTGCAAGCACACACGTGTGCATTGTGCAAGCATGCGTGTGAATGTGCGAGCTGTGTGCACACACACACAAACACACAAACACATGCACGCACAAATGAATTTGTGGCGAATG
The DNA here is from genome assembly GCA_000320545.1 of Bigelowiella natans CCMP2755. Lineage (NCBI taxonomy): Eukaryota > Cercozoa > Chlorarachniophyceae > Bigelowiella > Bigelowiella natans. The sequence goes on along the minus strand of ADNK01000816.1, from coordinate 101,886 downwards.
ATGGACACAGCAATGCCATGTGCACATTGCACACATGATGTTGCATGTCCACAATGAGTACACTCACAATGGACACAGCAATGCCATGCGTGCACATTGTGCATGTGACATTACATGTCTACAATGCGAGCTCTACACAGCTCAATGCTCATGCATGCCAGCGTCCATCAGACACGTGCAACGCATGCACGCTGCATCTGTCCAGTCTGTGTTTGTGGTTCATGCGTTCACGCACACATCTGGACATGCACATGTGACGCGTGTCAGATGCAATGGCTATGCCATCTTGTTTGTGCATCAGCAGAAATCTGCATCTCAGCACCGCTAGTCAGCGTGGTCTAGTGACACGAAGTGTTGTTTGTTTGCCACACAATGCGATTTCGCCTGCACTGTTCGGCATTCATCAGCAGCATGCAGTTGAATTTCATCATGAAACTGCAGGAGGCACAATGTAGCTGTGATGGATGTGTGCGATCATCCGTCTGCCAAGCCATGAGCTCCACTGCCCAGCTGTGCCGTGTCGAAGGTCACAATTGCTTCAATTTGTCTGCAACTGCTGTTGTCACGTTGTGAGATCTGGCTGCTGTGCAGCATCACCGCATGCTTTGGAAACAATGAATGAATTTAGCAATTGCATTGATGCAGTTGAAAGAATCAAAGAATGTGCTGACTCATCCACACACTGTCACAACTGTCACAACACGCCTCCCCAATCATCAAACCCAAACGAAACTGTGACCAACAAACAAGACCACGATCGAAGCGCTGCTGAATGAATGAATGGATGAATGAAGTAGTTCTAATCTAGCTAATGCTTGAATCGAAAGGATCATTTGAATGAATAAATGAATGAATGAATGAATGAAGTAGTTCCACTGAATTGAAAGGGTGGTCATCAGACGTGCCAACTCATCCGTCCCCAAGATGCATCGCAGCACGTGCTCAAAGCAGAGAAAATTCGAGTGATGAGTTCGGGCCATTTGTCATGATCTTGTGTGTCGCATAGATGAAATGAATGGCAATAATACCAGTTTTTGAAGGTGCTGCGTAGTCGGATATTTCATTTTTTTCTTGTCGTACCCTCATACCGTCCTAACCCAAAGATGAATCAGACTGTGCAAATTCTACGAGAAGCAGACAGAAGAAAGAACGGAAATGAAGGAGAATCATTCCCTACGACAATCAACATCAGGAGGAGGGCTCAGGGCTCTGCATCCCAAAGGGCACCGCGCTACGAGGTTAGGTCTAGGTCGACTTGAGTCTTGCTCTTAGCTGGGTGAACAACGTGGGCTCGCGTGAGCTTGTCCGGGCATATTGTGTCGTTGTCTAGTGTCTGATTTATGCGCCGCATGGTGCACGGATGAAGACGACTGGCGACCTCACAACGACGAAGCTACATCCACATTTGTTGTTGTGTTCACTGGAGGGGAGTGGATTCACGAGTCGGGTTTCGGGTTTCTGAAATTTCAATAAAGAATAAGTTGCATGGCGTCTCACTGATTACACCAGTGGACCCTGATGATGTTTTACGTACTGTGCTCGCAACATCAGACATCCTCTAACGGAGAAGCAAGCAAAAATCTAAGTAGTTCGCTTCAGCGAAAACCACTTAGGATTTCGAATCGGTAATCTTCTAGCTTGGTTGGGTTACTATCTCACCATGTTGAATCCAAAGTCACGAAAAAGAACTCTACTACTGTCATCATTTGTCTGCACTTATGAGGGGTGGGATGATATTTGTGTTGAAACTATTATCTTGTCAGTTCGGAGTACATTGAGGGCCTATCCTACCGAGCGTCTAGAAGATTTTCCTCGAGAATGTACGCACTCAGCAGCCTTGCAGGGTGGATTGTAGGCTCGGCCGAAACCCCTAAAAAGGAGGAGAAAGGTACTTAAAACACACGTGCACTTACCAGTCTTGAGAAGGAGAGTTCGATCGAAACGCAGTAAAATCTAATGACAAGACACATAAGATAAATTCAATCCAAAACTAATCGCTAGAAGTACAAGAGAATGGGGAGGCGTCCCCGGAGGTTAATGGCGACACAAAGAGTGGCCCAGAAGCTTCAATTAAAGCAAGCACGGTGCAAAAGGAGGAGCAGGAAAAGACTGACGTGGGACGACTTGACGATATCGGAAAGCAGCCAGTAATGAGCGAAGAAAAATTATCAAGTCGACCGCAGCTGCCTCCACCACCACTGTCTGAGAAAGAGAAAAATCTTGCGTACGTCCTGCTCGAGTATTGCGTGCCACACTTCCCGGTGGGGGTGGTGCATCGATACGATCTACCAGGCGTTTACAAGAGGGTCATTGAGATACCAAAACGAGAGAACGATGCTGGGTTTCGTTCCCCTCCGAAGAAGGAGGTGTTCGATGAAAAAACTTTCAAGATACCAGTAGATATTGCAAAACGATTGCTCGAGGTGACAAAACACATTAGCGACATCTAGCCATTTTTTTTTCCTCCAAATAAGCTCATTCGGCATAAAAGAATGACAAAACTGCTGTTCGCATGCGGCGGTATTTCTATGATGTTACAGGCGGATCATGACTTAGCAATGTTGAGATACAAATTGTCTAAGTGGAGGGTATCGGAGATGCAGTTCTGGTATAGATACTTCACCGAGTTGGTCATCACTGTGAGGGACTATGTGTGCCGTCCAGTCTGATAACGTATTATGAGAGCGTCCGGTTGACCTTGGCTTCCGTATTTGACTATGTCTCATAATAGCTCTGCACAAAGCTATGAGGTATAAACGCAATGGACGATGTGGTGCAGCGCACACAGAATTACTCTAGGAACAGGCATATTGTATGGCATTTGTATCGTTTCTAAACACGACTGCCGCGCTATTGTTATTGTATAAGTTTATGCAAGCCATGCTGCGCTGTGAAAGTGTCTTTCTCAGTGCGTGTGTGCGCTTCTGTGCGCGTTGTCGTTGTGTCGTTTGTAGCTCCCAAGGCGGATGTGGTAAAGGCGACGTTCAAAACGTCATCATGCACTTGTTGAAACAGAGAAAATAATACAGACAATGTCACATGCATGAGACGGATGTAATGAAGATAAAAATTCGTTCAATTGTCAAAAATAACTACATTAATTTACAACTATGTCTCTGTTCATGATGGTGACGCAACGCAACAATGTGCACTACACATCTGTAGGGCAGAAGAGGAGATCTGCTATACGGACGAGCCCAAATTTCTTTGCAGCAATGCATGATGGCACATATTGACTGGACAATTTGTCCACAGCCACATATGTGCATATATGCGTAGTTCGGACTAGCCTCACTATGCACAAAAGTGTTCCTGAGGCTATCTAGCTATGCACAAATGTGTTCATGCTACTTCCATGTTGCAATGATGAAACGATGTGCGGTGCTGTCTCTGTACTACTATGTAAACTTTTAGTGGTCTACCAGACTAGTTGCCACATATTTTTGAATGAATGCATTTGCTTTCATCGCAACAATGCCAATCAATGCGTATCTGTACAAATGGCTTCGATCTCATCAACGCTGCTTGGCTTCACCTCGCTTCGACATTAACTAAATTCTACCTTAGCTGCTAACGGTCTCTATTAAGCTAAGTTCTCTAATTCTCGAGAATTGTGGCCAATAAATAATTCAAGCTGTCATGTGTGGAGGCTTCCTATCTCTTGAATTCTTCAAGAATGGTGTTCCATCGACTTTTCAGCGTCCTTGAGCGGAAAACTAATTCGAGATGCAAACATGCCATTAGCACCCATTCAATACTTCCATCAAATTTCTGATGCATTTGTACCCATATGCATCAACGAAATGAGCAATCCAATCAGCGAACCATAGAGGATCCAAAACGTTGCACCTGAAAAATCAATTGATGAGATTCCCAAAGATGATGAGAAATATGACAATTACCTGCGCTTACCATCACAAGAATTGCCACCGGGATAGAGCCTACAAGCTAAAACCGAGAATTATTCCAAGCATGACCAATTTCAATTCCAATTATCACATTTACCAACCTTCTGTGACGGTGATATAACATTTCCGGGCGACTGCTCGATTTTTGCGCTGAGAAGGTGGACACAGCAGAGTAAAAATCTTTCTTACACAATCAGTCAACAATAGTAGTTTAGCTGTCCATATATACCTGAGAAGGGCGAAGATGCCAAGAGCAGAGAAAATGAACGCCAGCAGGCTAGGAGGATGTATGCAGAGGGCAAAGAACACGAAAGCCAACGTGACTACGCAATAGTTCCCTCTGTAGTACCTAGGGATGGACGAGGGTGATTAAATTTAGTGATAATTTGGAAAGATCGATTAGGAAGGAGGGAGTGAGAGAGAAACAGAGAGAGTTCCGAACATGAAATTTGTCCGAACGCGCTCATCCAAGTTCGACGGCGGCTTGAATTCCGCGATGAACTCGCTCCACGGCTTACACTCATTCCACCCTAGGGGGGGATGAAGCAGTTTAGGTAGATCGAGCAAACACAGAAAAGATAGAGAGGAGAAGAGAGAAAGAGGGAGAGAGGGAGAGAGGGAGAGAGAGTTTACCCTCCGCGAGAAGATTCCCAATTCCTTCCAAAATATTATCATCGGATGCTGCCATTATTTGGGTTGTGTTCTTGTCGCAAGCAGCTGTGCTCTTCTCCAGTCTACGAGGATGCTCTTCTCGGGAGGGCCAGGAATCGCCAGTCGCTTATAGTAATTCTCCTTCATTTCACGACGATCTCAACTGCCAAGATCTTGTCGGCTATGGGCCATTGGTAAATCCTGGAATAAGATTTATAATTAGGGAGAAGTTGAGAGGGAAGAGAGTTTTGCGCCTTCCATATATTATAAAAATCTTCATACAAATGTTGTCGTATAATATGAAAAAGAAGTCTATTTATGCGGGAACCTTGTTACCTTCGAAACGCAGTCTGCTTTCCCACGGCACTCCCCGCTCCCCAACCAAAAAGACTACTTCCTTACTTCCACCCCAGAGTTCCCTACAAAATTGGGACTCGCTGAAAGGAGGGAATTAGAAGGAAGAACTTCAACCTTTTAGAGTTGAAGAATCGCGATGTCTAGACGATATGATTCGCACACTACTATCTTCTCACCGCAAGGAAGGTTATTCCAGGTCGAGTATGCTATGGAGGCTATCTCGAAGGCTGGATCAGCTGTAGCAATTTTGGCCTCTGATGGTGTCCTTCTTGCTGGTATCTATATTTTGTAAGTAGATTGTAGTGAATCTGACTCTATGTGTACACTTTAAGCTGAGAAGAGAATCACCTCGAAGCTGCTCGACATCCGTGGACTTGCTGAAAAGATGTACAAAATCGATGACCACGTTGCAGTTGCGGTCGCAGGAATTACTGCAGACGCCAACATACTTATTAACTATGCACGTCTGGCAGCACAACGCTACAGATACGCGTACCAGGAGCCTATCCCCATAGAACAGCTTTTACACCGTATCTGCGATCTGAAGCAGGTACGTTATCAGATAATCTTATGGTTCCCCTATCATTCATTTTTCTTTTTGCAGAGTTATACCCAGTTCGGAGGTTTGCGTCCGTTTGGTGTCTCCTTCCTTGTTGTTGGATGGGACGAATATTTCGGATTCCAACTTTTCCGAAGTGAACCTTCTGGAAACTATGGAGGATGGAAGGCTGCCGCTATTGGTTAGTTTAACTTTTTTCTCAAGGAGGATCATTTTAAAGAATGATTTTTGACATCATTGTATTTTATTAGGTAACAACAGTCCCAATGCAGATTCCGTCTTGAAATCCGACTATAAAATTGGAGATACGGATATGAAGAAAGCAAAATCCCTCGCAGTAAAAGTTCTGGCAAAAATGCTGGATACTGCCTCTCCGTCCCCGGACAAGCTAGAATTTTCTTCTATTACCCTGAAAGACGGTAAACCCGAGTATAAAGTTTACACTAAAAAGGACATTGAGGGGCTTCTTAAGGATGCTGGAGTAGAGAAGAAAGAATCCTCGGGAGACATCTAAGCCCGAAATGCAACTGCATTCGGAAAATTGGAGAAGTTGGAAAATTTTCAAGATTTTTAAAAATAGACAGTTCTATGACATTGACATTGTGAATCTGAATTCAATTGCTGTTGGCTGCAACCTGATGTCCTGTGCATGCAACACATGCGCACAACGCGATGCCGTCACCGCATTTGCATGCGACAACAAACGACACAGTGGACATGCTGTGATGCGAGTTCAATGCGCTGCGCAACAGCGTGACGATCGAGCGATGACACAATGATGGACGTGCAACGAGCAATGAGACATGTGCAATGTGTGTCCTGCATGTTCCCACGTCTGCATGTTATTGTGAGCACATGCACTCTAGCACTCGCATGCGACAGACATATATGCAACATCAATGATTATATCACATGTGTGCGCATGACATGTGTCCTGTGTTGCTGTGTCCATCATCACACACATCGTCTAGATCGTGTGCGATGATGGCGGGGGCAGACCATGCGCACTGTGTGCGTATGCATGCGATGAAGTTGGAGAGTCCACGCGCACATGCTAGCATGGGGACTACATGGTTCCTGTACGTGTACGCGTAAGAAACACATGTACCCATGCACACCACCTAGACCACTAGACCACATGCACTTGAAAAGCACACATGCTCTACTCACACCCACACATGTGCACATGCACCAAATAACAAGCCACGACACATGTACCAAAACGCAAAGCACACATGGATGCACATGCACATGCATGTAAGCGCTAATGTGTGGCACACATGTATCGTAGTTGTAGGTACATGTGAATAGGTGATACACATGTCGTAGACGGTCTACGCGTAAAGGGACTACATAGTCTTTATACGCACAGCAGTAACAATGTTCATAGCGCTTGCTTGCCAGCTCATCACGATGTATGTCAGCATGCACGGATCAGAACCATACACAGCAGTTGTGTCATGTAGTCAGTGGGAATGGACATGTAATGTCCACACACTGTTAATCGTGTCACACGTTCCATGACCTGGTGTCTTGAGCCAGTCATGCAGTGGCACGCAGTAGTGACAATGATGACACATTGATAACATCATGACCATCACGATCATGACGTAGAGCATGAAAACTTAGCATGTGTGTTATCTATTTATACATGTATGTGTGTCTAGGTTTGTGCATCGATCAATGTTCATTATTAAATTCAATGAGATAAATTCGTGTAACGAATCATGTTCGACGAATCAAGTGAATTTTTTTTAAAGCTACTACCAACAAATTGAGGTACAGCAAGGGGTTTACACATACAGTGATCTGTACGTACACATAATTTACTATCTATTATATTATTCGAATCATTTTCTTTGAAATTTGTGGAGTTTCGGTTACTTTTACATGTGGAACTGCTAAATATTACGTGAAACTTTACAGAGGTATCGGCCCAACACCGCTACATATTTACATTTTTCAATATTACTACAGAGTAGCTTTTCGTTGTCGTCGCGGTTTCTTATCATTAGATGAGGGTGTGAATGAGTTCAGCCTTTGCCTTCTCCTTCCGACTTTGCTTTTTTGTATTTGCTTGCTTCTAGCGTCAACGAATCTACAGCAGACAATACGGTAGCATAGGATGAAAGAGTGTGGGATGAAAGAGTGTGGGAGGAGATTTAATGAATTTCTACCTATTTCGTCGGGACCAAAAAGAATTTGTCCTTTTCTTAGAATTTGTCCATCTTACGTTTATCAGAGTTTCCTTCCTACGTTGTCCAAAAATCATTTTTGATCCACCAAATGTGATGAAGACTCACTTACCGAGGATTGCCATCGGTTGAATATCGCATCTGCGAAGCTTTAGATCGAAAACGTACCCTTCTGACGGATTCAACTTTATTCCCTATTTCTTCATCCACTGGATTCTTGAAGATTCCATTGAAGAAGAAATGATTCTGGTTAATCGAAGAGGTAAGCGTAATGCAATTGGAGTGAGAACTTGAGATTTGAAATACCACTATCTGGCGGATCAGAAGAAGCAGCAGAGCCGCACAACCCATTATAGCAACAGGCATAAGATAGGAATCATTTCCTCCGTGAGAGGAAGTCATTTTCGTAAGAGAGGTGAGACTAGGTATTATTGGTGGAGGAGTGGTGGGAGTAGCCATGATCGGAATGAGATGAATTTGCTCAATTCTGTAAGATCTAGTCGGACAATCGCTGACTCAGCGATTCATCGTAATGCGTAATGCCGGGGGGAAATCATACTTTTTCAATTGTGTTCCTTGTCTTTTAGTGAAATATTAGGCGCTCATTTTTTAAAAACGTGTGAGACTGTGCTTACTTGCCGTCCATGCCGACATACAAAACCTCGATCATTTTAAAAAAAGAGACAGGATTGTGAAGGCTGTCGCAGACAAGAATTACAAACCCTTCTGGGGGGAGCTCTCGGAATTTCTTGACCAGGAATCTGTCGAATTTCTCATCATCTTTGCTCCAGATTTGTTTTCTGAGAGCCCACCTCTACCAGTTCGAGGCACTGCATTTTGCACACTGCAAGTGTCTTGCAACACTTTGGAAATGTAGTTCTTCATCATTGTTTCATTGTTTCATTGTTTCTCCCAACATCATCATTCGGAGGCGCTTGGTTCACATGATGTCCATCGGAAGAATTCCATCATTTTCAACATCACTTCCATTCCAATCACTCGGCTGGTGTACTGGCGGGTGGGCACGTTTGTGCATCCTCACACAAGCATGTCAAGCACAGGCAATCCTCCTCCTTTGCCTTCCAGCCTCAGAGGACCAAGGTCTTGTTTGGAGTGGAAGCCGAGGATGCCATCGTAGCCGAGATGAATGCACGCTGGGCTCAGAGCGCGTGCTAGTCCTCTCCACCGGTGGATCTCAGAAGTGCAGGCCGTGAAAATTGCAATCTCTAATGTCAAGACCTTGACTTGATGTTGAGCCAGAACAGTCGCAAGTCGCAAGTCGCAACGTGCGTGCACCCGGCACACCTTCACCACATCGTCAAAGCGAGAGGTTGCAAGTCTCTTGTGACCCACATTTTCGATCCTGCGTGCCCGCACGTGACGGAGGATCATGCACTTCGGCGTCAAGGAGAGCTTGTTGGCGAACTTCTGTGCAACCACTGTGACGGACAGCGAGGCGGTCAAGGCTGGAAGGAGTTGGGTTTCGAGGGCCCACCTGAAGTTGTGCACGATGCTGTGTGCTGTGCCCAGCGCAGAGGTGACAAGCCCAGAAGCATGCGTTCACTCACGCGGGTTGGGACACTCCAGCACTCCACAGCCCTGAAGGCTCCAGGGCTGTGCAGCGTGCGCACGTGCGAACACGTGTGGTTTCACACGGTGTTTTCAATCATGTGTTCTCATCCACACGTGCACCTGTCACACGTGTCCCAAAACACAGGTGCATTGAAGCGGGTGCGCTCTGCAGCCCTGAACCAGTGAAGGCTGCACAACACACACATTTCAGTCCCACGAGTGCACCCGCACGCCAGTCAGCACATTGGCTAGCCCGCGTTGACAGAATTGTGCTTTCCTGATGCACGTCTGGCACAACGCATGGATTGCACAAGCCTGAACTCCAGAACTGTAAAGGTGCAAAAATTGAAACCCAAAAATTGCAAAGTGGAGAGCCAGAAAGTTCTTTTTTTTGTTTGGTGGAGTTTCTCTTTTTTGATTTTTCATCATCATCATTGCTGGATTGTTGTTCTCATTTTTCGCATGTCCAGATGTCATGACACAACCTGGTACAATGATGACTAGATCCAGAGATGACAATGCACAACACTTGGACTTGCACACGTGTGAGCTCAGAAACGACTCCCCCCTCTCACTGAAACTCTTCTTTCTCTTCTCTTGGTCCTTGATGTCAGCAACAACGACATGCAACACGCACCACACAGTGCTAGAGTGCACGGGCACGGATCACAACCACTTTGGACAATGCAGCGCATGCTGCTGTCATTTTGCCAAAATGTTTTTTGCGTTAGATCATTTCGTTCACCGCTGGCATGATTCATGTCAAGAACATTTTTGCACATTCAGAACAGCCAACATCATCAGTGAGGGTTTTGCTTTTGCGGGCTACTTCTGCCCTAGCTTCAATTACATGCTAAGCATGCATCCTTCTTATCTAGTTTAATTTTCCTTTTTCTGGAATCCCTGAGCTTTCAGGATGACCTCGGACCACGAGTCAAACATATCAGAACCTTTCTCAGCCTCAAAAGTAAAGGTTCTCCTGGCCTTTCTGTGTTTCACAGTGAGGGTAATTCCGTATCCTCCAGGGCTCTTCTTTATTCTTGATACCGATTTCATTGGTATAATCACACAGTTTTTTTTCTTGATCTTTTTCTTCACACCGCTTGTATTAACTAAACTTGAATTATATTCTGCTGCAAGTTGCTCGAGTTTCTCAGGTGAATCCAATACGTTCGGATCGTGTGCGTAATAAATCATCTCCTTGTACACTGATCACGCAATAGAATTTAATATCTTGCTAGTTGCTGAACATATTGTCTTATACGAAAAAGTTATTTGAAAAAAAAATACTCGACACTTACATTTTATGTATCTTGTTCCTCTGTAACCGAAACCTCCTTTTTTAATCACTTTATCTGAATTTAGATATTTTACTTCAATCTTGAAATTATACAATTCTACAAGAACATAGCTAGAATCTAGAAGTAGACCTGCAGGGCGTATTGCTTCGCTTTCTTCTCGTGCTCTTGCTTTTTCTTGTTGTCTACGTTTTTCAAGCTCTTTACGCTCTCTTTCATTTCGCTGTCTTTCCTGTTTTTCTAGTCTTAAAAGTACCTGCAACACATTTGACAACTGAAGCACAAGTAAAGCACATTAGGCTGTATACAACTGCTAAATTATGAATTATGTTCCACCGATTTAGCTTTTGCAATTGTTTCTTCTGTTCCAGGAGCAAGCCTCATTGGAAAGGGAAGCGGGCTGTTTGCAAATAAATTCTTCATCGCTTTGTTCGTGTCAACCTAAGGAGAAAAATACAGTTTATGATTTTAATCACATGTAATGCGAAAATATTTTACCTGGATGTTGTTCACTGTCAAGATTTTGTCTCCAACAACCACTCCTAGTGTTCAAACATGCCACGTTCGATCAGACATAGGGTATAATCTGTAGACTCAATTCTGAAAATCTACATACCCTCCTTTACAGCTTCACCCCATACACGAATAACTAATAGGTTGCTCGCTGTAAGACCAAACGGAGCCTTTTGAACAATAACATTCTTGATATTCTCCGATTTCTTTACTGTCTGAGGCTCTTCTGTGTTTTCATTGGATCGAGAGATACCAGTTTCAGTAGGATTTTTAGCAGTTTCTGCTTTGATTGGTGCATTTTCTGTTTTAGCTTCATTCGATTCGATTTTTTTTTCTTCTAGAGCTTGTTCCTCCTCTTCTGTCAACCCAAATTCTTCTGTTATTCTTGAAATCGGATGCTGCGTACCTTCCTCTGAATCCATCGTTTTCTTTGATGGCTGCTCTTCAGTAGATTCTTCCTCTCCTGCTGCATTCATAGGATCAGTTTCCACGGAGGGATGAACCTGCTCCACTATTCCTGCTTCAACCAACTTCTCTTCGTTGTCTGCTGGTTCACCGTCATCTGATTTTGGTTTTATAACTACAGCTTGCTTTTCCAATTCGGAAATAGATTTGTCTTCTTTCTTTTGCTCCGACAAATCTTGTGGATTAGAATCTGTAGTGTCTTCAGCGAAATTTTTTTGGTTAGTCTCTGAAGCAACCTCTTCAGAAACTTTTTGCGCCTCTCCATCAATTTGCGATTTTTCGAAATCATTATTTTCTTCTTTTCCGAGATCTTCATTGACTTCCTGAGAAACTTTTGTAGTGGCTATTACTTCGTCTCCCCCAGCACTATTCTCTGCCTTTGTTTCGTCCACGAAGTCTCCCTCCACCTTCTCCCCGTCCGCCTGTGTCTTCCAATCCGCCTTCACCTCATCCGTCTTCACTTCATCGGGCTTCACTTCATCGGGCTTCACCTCATCGGGCTTCACTTCATCGAGCTTCACCTCGTCGGGCTTCATGCTATCATATTCTTTAGCATTTACATCCACATTCTCTGTTCTTAATTTTTCCATCTTCGATTCAGCGGCTGACTCTTTGGCAGTTGATCCCGCAATCTGGGATTCTTGCTTGTCCACTTGAACACTGTCTTCCTGTTCATCCTTCATCTCCTTCGAAGACTCAGCCTTCATTTGGTCACTCTCAATCTGTCCGGCTTCACAAGAGTTCTCTTCTTTAGAATCTTTAGTTTCCTTTGAGGCTGCACCACATGCTTCAGGTTACACTTATTATAAGGTAATACTAAAAAGCAATTGTATACTCATTAGTTTTCAACCAGGAACCTTCAGTTGCCTTAAGATCGACAGTTGTAGTGCCATTGACTTCTCGTGGTGCCTCTCGTGAGGAGGGAGATATTGGATTTATATCTGGTTGCTGTATTGATCCGGCGGTGTTGGACAATGAGGGTGTGATAGACACCGAGAATCTATCTTCTCCAACCATCGATGACATGGGACTTGGCTTCAATGTTGCAAATTTCAAGTCAGTCTTTATAAAAAATCATCGAGATTTTGAATTTTGTATCTAATAAACCCCTTCATAGAACAGCTTGGCCTTTATAATCCTTGTGCTCATACGCCTGTGAATCTTCTTCTCAACAGTGACAATCTGTGGTCGAATCAAATAATACTTTACATACACGTCACACAATATGCAGCTAAAACTTGGGTTGAGCCTTTCGGTACCTCATCTTCTTTGTCAGGTTCCTCGTAGATTTTTTTAATCTCTTGGAACGTCCTAGATACTCGCCGCTAAGTTAATGTTTTACAAAAAATGTGTGTCAATTCGGACTCATAAATCTCATAAATGGTTGTCATTTGCTACCGACCGGCATCATGATGCCAAATCAGAAACATTAAAAATTGCAATGTGTATTTCGTGACAAAATGATTAAAGGATTTCTATGGAATCCATCGTTTATGCCTCCTCCCAAGCGGAACAAAAGAAAAGGAGACCTTTTCTTTTGCAGACGGTGAGAGCTTCGGTCGCGTCGGTTGTTTCCCGCCGGGGACGGTCGGAGTGAGCTGGTCGGCCATGATTGTTCTTGGTAACGTGTTTATTTACAACAAACGAACGATTTGTGAGAAAGTTTGTGCTTGTGATTTATTTCGGGGTTAAACACATGGCGTTAAACCTCTGCGACAATCCTTTTTCTGCTATTTCTCCTCAGAAAGTACGAGAGATGCGTTTGCGTGTGTTGATCCTGTGTGTCCAGTGTCCAGTGACTCGATTGCTGTTGCTGATTCGGGCTGTGTGGTACGAGCGAAATCGCCTCCGTTTGTGGAAGACGACGCGTCGAAAAAAATGAATGGTCATGCAAGGGCGAAATTTTGCCATTTTCCCTTCGATCAGGAAAGTCATCAAGTCGCAAGCTTTTTCCTGGGGTGGCTTTCACCTGGCCCGTCCTCAGTTTCCTCAGTTGTGGGACATTTGCTAGTTGAGTCACTTGACACCAACAGGGTGCTGACAAGTTCTCGCAATGATTTTTGTTGAAGCGCTGCTACGTGTTTGTGCATGTCTCCCATGTGGTTCTTGCTCACGTGGTTTTGCATCAATGCTTCGTTCATTGTTCATTGTTCACTGTTCTGCAGAATGGCGTGACCGATGATCCTTTCAGCTGTGCACATCTTCATTCATTTGTTCACCATTCCTGTGGAACCGCTTCATTCATGCATTTGTTCATTCATGTCATCGGAGATCCAACAGATTGAGGAGGTCTGGAGGTCTGGAGGTCCCGGACGAGTCAGCGTGACAAACAATCTTTTCAACCGTTCCTGTGGAACTGCTTCGCTCGTGTGCAACTCACTCGTTCGTTCGTGAACGAGAAAAATGAAACTTCTAACGATCGACCGCCCCTGTGGAACTGCTCAATTCGTTCGTTCGTTCATCCGTCTGGCCCTTTCAGCTTTCTAGCTTTGTTCGTTGGTTCGTTCAGTCACTCATGTTTTTGACCCTCAAGTTTGAACTTGAGCCGAACCGTGGTCAAAGCATGACACTTTTCTGGTTTTGCGCGCTCAACACATCAACAGCATTGGATCCCATTGGAAAGTGCACCAAGTCGATTGTCAAGTGAGTGCGTCCGCCAGGAAGTGCCAACTTGTGACACTTCATCCACCCATTTCATCGCGCCCCCCTCAGCCTTGTTTGCATTGTCAGGTTGTGCGTGTGTGACGTGCGACGGAAAACCTTGCAAGTTTCACATCACAATGCAATGCGCGACTAAATGCAGTCCCATTGGCACATGACGCTGCGTCCGGACAGCAGCAACATTGGCCACTAGCCCAAACGGCGCCACACAGCCATCATTCGCAAGCAGCAAGCCGCATGGATGTTCTTGACACGGCTAGACGGGCGTGCACTCATCGTTCAATGTGAAACGTTGACGCACAAATTCACAAGTGGAGATGGAAACATTTCCTTCATCCAAATCATTTTGTCTTAAATTAGATTCGTTCCTTGATCTCGTGCACAAAAAAATGGATGGTGCACATCAGAAATCACGCGTGGTCTGTCGGTACCAAATGTGACGGGATTTTTGGTCGCTTCTTCTTGAAGATTGATGGCCATTGGAGGAATCTGGTCTTGTGGATTTGGATCTCTCCTGACGACTGGTGGACGAAGACGCGCCTAAATTCTGAAGACCCCCTATGTATGCAACTGATCGCTCTTGCGTTGATTCAGGAAGCAGATTCCGTCCTTCGCTGTGCCACCATGTAGAGAAAGCGTTGCGATTTATGACTCCTTTTCCCCCCAGATCTATCCGGTTAAATATCTCTAACCTGTCCAGATTGTCGAATCCAATTCCCATTTTCCCGCAAATTGTCACGAATTCCACCATCCTGATCACGCCATCGCCGTTCAGATCGAATCTTTCGAATTCAAGCTCAGCTTGAATGTCCTCCAGGGTGATATAGCCTCTTTGCTTCTTGTCAAGCTCGTGGAAGCGGCATCTAAGATCCTGCAGTGTGCTAATGTCGATAAGAGCCAGTCGTACCAGCATAAATTCGAGGAAATCACCGTAGCTAAATTTAGTGTTTCCACGCTTAATATTGGCAAGAAGCATGGACGCGAATTCAAGGTCCTCTTTCTTCAGCCTTTTGTTAACTTTTTCTCTGATATTCCTGCGTGTATAGATCTCGAAGAACTTGCTGGCAATCCAGCCTAACGTGCCTGTTACATATAACTAATGCTCAAATTTGCTCTGAGGATCCCTCAACTACTCTATTTTCTACTTCGAGGGGCTATGATATAAACAGAACGTATTCTTATAATCTTTCCGATAAGGGCTCTCCCAATTGATGCTTACAGTACCAAGCACTACTACCATCAGTATTAAGGTAGCAATTACTACTCAAAGTTATATATCAATCATAATATTTGAAAAAGCCATTTCCTCTTACTTACTCGCAAAGATTGGCACTCCGAAGAGCACATAAAACGCCATGAACCAATTGGTGAATGTGTCGCTATGCGGGTCCACCGCGGCGCTTTGCAGCCCTGCAGTTGTAAGCGCCGTCACAGCAAAGTAGAGACTCACAATGAAATCCCACTGCTCATACTTCATTCCATATAGGACTCCGCCCCCAACCCAGGCAATTGTCAGCAGCACGGGAAGTACAGCGTAAAGGGATTGTGCGGCCCTCTGCGTGCCGGTCCGTAGCATCTGCTCTATATCAGACAACGCCACTGTAGTTGTTCCTTCAGGACTCCCTACTTCTTCCCCTTCCAACTCCGCGATCGCTTGTTTGTTCATCGCGTATGACAGCTCTAGAAAGCAACAGATAGTGTCGAAGGAGTTAGTACCGTTGTCAAAACGGACACATGTTAGCCGCACTTGTTCTCTCTAATTATGTTATAAGAGTGTGCGTGTACATATTTATATTGTTATGTATGCACATATAATATTATATATATATATATATATATATGAATATGTACATGTATAGATGTGCGTGTGTTTGTGTACTTGCTTCGTTCTTTGTTGTGATAAGTATATGTGTGCTCAGCAACACCTTCATGCTTCCAAGCTTCCTGGTTTTCTAAAGTCATTTGGAGGAAGTAAACGATGGCCGCACCAATAATGGATGCCCCTGTCAGATTGAAGAACACCGTCCACCACTTCGAAGCGTTCGAGTCCTGTCGGAACAACGGATTATGTCAGAAATTCTTAGGTCGGGAAATGGTGAAAAATTAACCTCTTCGATAGCTCCGAATCCGACACACCAAGCTACTTGACTGGCATAATACCTTCAGGATGATACCGTATTTCAACGTCGTCAATTCTTGCTGTACATGAGTTTGTAACAAAGAGAGAAACTAACAGTGAGCATGAGTAAGTCCATCCGTTGAGTTCGCTATAAACAAAGGCGCCGACGAAGAAGTAGATCAGGATGATGCTTGTCCAGGCAACGTAATGGGCTCTGTCGATGTGCGTATCAGCGTGGTTTTACTTCAGTAAGTAGTAAGTGATGCTAAAATTTAGGAGGAGGGATCTATACCTTGTGCCTCCGCAAAGTATTTCCCCACAGCTTATGGTTCTTCTTCCTAAGAATAGAAATATCGGAATTGGCCATCTGCGCATGAAGCCCCGAAGTGTAAAATTATATATGATTTATGACCTGATTCGAGATCGATTCCCAGCTCGGCAGCTTGGTTCTTAAGGTCGAGAAAGGAGTAGTTGTATTGGGCCATAAAGTTATCTTGGGCCGTATGTTCCTAACGAATTGAGCGCATGAGACATGCATCATAATATGCACCATCATCATGATCATCATCATCGCATGAACCGACCTTCTTCCCCTTCGTGACCGAGCCTTCTCCGCTACGGCGGCTGCCCTTCCGAAGCTCCTTCCCAAGCAGCGACTCACTTTGGGGGGATATCATCCAAAGTTCCCAGAGCCTGGCTAACCCAGCAAGGCACTTGGAGCGGGATCAGGCAAGAAGGGCCGGGTGGAAACAAGACGAAGCCGTCATCATCCAGGAAGCGAGCGTGCTCGTTCCGTCGCCATCACCACTTAGCTCGTTCCCGGTTGTCGCACGTCATAAAACCGCATGCAATTCGCTTTCGGTGAAAAACATCTCCTTAATAACTCCGTTTTGGACGTAAATCCATTTGTATTTTTGTATGCGTCTGCATCTGCAAGTTGTCGCAGGGGCATAAAGGCGGGGTGATAAGGTGCAAGTCTCCACAGCCGACGACGAGGGAAGGACCCAGTCTCCGAATGGTTCCTTGCTCTCCCTGACTAAGACTCGAACCGACGGCTGGGGAACACGAAGGAAGGGCGCCTGACCAGGCACGAGGACCTTAACCGAGATGAGCTCTATGGACGACAAATCGCTGCTGACGTACCCGGTTTCCAAAATCAAGAACAAGGCCAAGCGGAAGGAGATCTACTCGAAGCAGAAGAAACTCAAAACCAAGCTCAAGTTGAAAAAACGGTCGTTAGATTGATTTGAATCTCTCTTTCTTTTCTCTCTTGCTGTTATTTTTTTCTTTTCGTCTTTCTCTCACTCTCTTTCTCTCTCTTTCTCTCTCTTTCTCTCTCTCTCTCTCTCTCTCTCTCTCTCTCTCTCTCTTGTGTGTGTGTATGTGTGTCTGTGTGTTTAGTAAACAACTAATAGTTACTTTTATCCCATTTGTACTTGCGATAAAATGTTTCAGGAAAAGAAATAAAATTGAGGCAGAGCAGTTGGGGGAAGAATCCCAGAAAAAAGTCGCAAAGACTCAAGACAACACGAAGGTCAAAGACGAAACCGTTGTGGACCCGGAAGATGAGGTCGTTGGAGGTAGAGTCAGAAGGAAGAGGGGGTTGTAAGTTGCCAGTGTTTTTATTCACAATAATGAGACAAACAGTCTGTGAACACCAGCAACTACTTCAGGAAATCAAGGCTGAAGAAGATTTCGATGAGTTCTCCGACATTTTAAGTGGGAAGATAACGCCGAAGATCGTCATCACCTCCTCTTACAAGCCAACCAAAATCATGTACGCTGTTACATTATGCATCCATATTCCTTGGCAAGTTGTTACCCAAACAATTTTTTTCCCTGTTCCACACAAGGGGTTGGGGAAAGTGAGTCTGTACGTCCAATCATCAGCCTCCCCATTCATCCATGGCCTCACGCTAACAGCGATTCTGCGACAAAAACATCAGGTACGACTTTATCTTGGAGCTTATGCGAGTGATCCCAGGCTCGTCCTACTATAAGAGGAACAAGCACGAAATAAAGAAAATCGTGAAGGAATGCAGGTGAATTTTCACACTCGAACTCTTCTTCTTTCGAAGCAATGGTCTGCACTTAATGGTTGCCGGAAAGCTTGAATGCGATGAAAAACAACACTTCTTGCTGCCTTCTCTTCTGTGCTGCGCTTTGCATAAAATCCCTCAGCGAGAAGGGCTTCACAGACATCATTATAGTAAACGAAGACTCGAAGAACTTGAACGGCCTCACGCATATCCACCTTCCGGGTGGGCCCACGGCATATTACAAGCTCACCAGGTAGGGGGGGGGGGGCATCGTACTGGTGGTGATGATAAGAAGGGAGGAGAGTAGAGAAGAGGAGGAGGAGGAAGAGAGCAACACCACAACGAGAGATACACGCTTTTGCCTTGGGATAAGGTGGATGAAGATGAAAAGGGTTTTGGCTATTATATCATTGTGATCATAGTTGTCGCTGTACAGCCAACCACCAACGACTATCATCGACGTCTTTTTTCTTCTTCTTCTTCTTGTTCTTCTTCTTCTTCGTCTTCTTCTTCGTCTTCTTCTTCCTCTTACACTGCCGCTGCTACGACTACAGCGTAAAGCTATCGAAAGACATTCCCAACTGTGGCCGCCCCATCAACGTCAAACCAGAGGTGGGTGGGTAGTCAGTACCACAGACAAGCCATTGTCCATTCACGTCAGGGATTGATCCCAACGCATACAACGCTTTGCATATGATTACATGCTTGGAGGAGGGCCATGTTATTCCCTCTAACATAGATCTAAGAGAGTATAAATTAAATTCTCACTGCAAAGTAGTATCCTAATACCGAATCATCATCATCATCATTATCATCATTATTTTCTCTCTGGCTAACAATCAGGTCATTCTTAACAACTTTGGCACTCGGCTTGGCCAACGTGTTGCGAGGTAATTTTCTTCTCTCCCTCTTCCCCATCCCCCCCCCTCCTAGCTGTCCCTTCTCTTTCCTATCTGCACACGCAAACGTACACAAATAATAATGCCGTCACTACTACTACTACTACTACTACTACTTACGAAGGATGCTGGGTGCGCTGTTTGGAGCCCGGCCAGACTTCAAGGGGCGCCGAGTTGCGACATTTCACAATCAGCGGTAGCAGTGTGTCAATACTAAGCACGTGTGTAATGTGTGGGGGGATAGTAATAGGTGGAATTAAATGAAGTATGACTTCCTTTCGTCTGCTTGTTAGTCTCGCCGTCGTCATCATCATCGCCATTCTTCTTTTTGATCTCATGCTGCACGTATTCGCCTATATGATGAGTCGGCTGGAAACACTGCTGTTTCGTCGTCGAGGACACACACACGCGGCACCTGCTGTCCGCTCACACTACTACTTTTTCGTGCACTTTGTCGTGGGTTGCTGTTCACCATCTGGCAGGGATTTTATATTCTTCCGGCACCATAGATACATATTTGACGGGCCGGAAAAAGCCAAGTACGTGTATGCTCTGCTGCGCTCACCCCTTTACTCCTTTTTAGCTCAGAGAAATGATGAAGTCCCTTTCTGTTTGCCCCATACATCTTTCGAATTAACACTCTTCGCTACTAGACTTCTGGGTTTCTGATCGATTAATAACTCTCCTCTCTCCCTCCCCCCCCCCCCCCCCCCCCCTTTCCAAAACCCCCTTTTCCCCCAGCTTGCAACAACTTGGCCCTTCTTTCACGTTGAAGCTGCGATGGCTCATGAAGGGGACGTTTGATACAAAGTCTGGGGAGTACGAATGGATACACAAGAGGAGGGAAATGGATACCAGCCGGAAAAGATTCTTTCTTTGATGAATGCCCACATCCGATATGTTCTACTTTCCCCATCGCACATGCATGTCTTGTTGCCATGTGAGTGTCATCATGTAAGGAAGCGGTTGGTTGCACTAGGACCATCGAACAAGTTTGGTTTTATTGATTGCATCCGTCTCACACAACTGTGTGGCGCAGCGCTAGCAGTCCATTATGCAGGCATGCTCATTTGCATGTCCATGAGTTCGCATGCAGCACACACACACACGCGCGCGCGCGTCTGTCAACAACAAGCATATAAGCAGCAACAACTGCAGGCATCACGAGCTCACCCAAGTCGACAATGTGATGTTGACGGACTTCATTGAAGCAAGACCGGAGTGGATTCAAAACACCGAGCATGCAATGATCATTGCATCATCAAGAGCTTGCACACATTGCACGCTTAGCAAGTTGGATGCGAGAGGACACAGATCGACATCGGCGGCACCACTGCCTCCATATCCGATCCTATCTTGACCTTAATTCCCGTCTCCCTTCGTGGCCATTTAATACCAAACTGTCATTGGAGAGAAGTAGGCCGTTTTGTTCGGCCCAGAAGAACCAGCACTTCCAGTAGGCGTTATGCTCCAGTGTCTTCCTATTCCCGACGACGATCGTGCCCCGTCTGGCTCGCGTCAGCGCAACGTTCAGGCGTCGATAGTCGGAGAGGAAACCAACCTCGCCCTTTGCATTGGACCGCACGGCGGAGAAGACGATGAGCTCCTTCTCTCGCCCTTGATAGCCATCCACGGTGTTGACCTCCACGCCTCGCGCGCTATACCGCCCGCTGGCGACCTCAAAGTCGCTGCGCCTACCTGCGAGCGAGTGGAGAGGGAGCGCGGGGGGGGGGGGGGGGGACATATGGGCGGGGGGGGGAAAGGGGGCAGAGTGTAGTAAGACACTGTCCATGTGCATGTCGTAACTGGCACCATATCATCACCCTTCTCCTGTTCCCCTCAGCCCCTGATGATACATACATACATACATATATATATATATATATCAACATCAACTACCTTCCACAGGTATATCATCCTCACGAAGCCTGCTTACGAGCTCACGTACTTGAGCCCTGTACGGAGATATCACTCCCACATCCCCAGCTTCTATCAAGAACGACCCCCCCTCCTCCTCCTTCTCCTCCCCCTCCTCCTTCTCAATGCCATTATCGTTGTCATCTCTGTCTTCGCAAGGCCCCTGCTGCTTCTGATTGTGCAGGAGAATCTTAAGCGCGTTTGACACTACACGCACCTCGTGAAGGTTGAACTTGCTCTTGCCATCGGAGCTAATCTGCTCGAGAGAGTCATCAGGGACCGACACAAAAGCGACAGGCAGCCGGGGGTTTGGCCAAGGAAAACTGTAAGGGGGAAAGGTGGCGCAGAGGGGAAGGAGGAGGGGAGGCAGAATATAAACAT
This sequence comes from Bigelowiella natans CCMP2755, assembly GCA_000320545.1. Lineage (NCBI taxonomy): Eukaryota > Cercozoa > Chlorarachniophyceae > Bigelowiella > Bigelowiella natans. The sequence goes on along the minus strand of ADNK01000816.1, from coordinate 80,352 downwards.
CATGCGTCATGTTGCGGTCCAGGACAATGCTAAAGGCATCACTCCTCTTGCGTCGCGAGGATTCCGAACCAACACTCTCTCAGCAGGAGGCGGCGAAAGACACAACTGAAAAGAATTGCATCAGGCAGGAAGGGCGCATGCACAGCGCCTCGTGCAGCGCAGCCAGAGGCGTTTCTCGGTGGACGCGTCTGTCTTCGGGGCAAACCCAACGAAAAGGAACGAAAAGTGCGCAGAAATCTACGGGAAAATCATTAATTCTTTGGTGTCCTCCTATGCCACCTACTTCATCGGCGGGGAGCGGTGGCTCTCGGTAACACCGGAGAGTAGGCGTCCCCCGTAGAACATGCGACTGGACCATTCAGCTAGCCCCGGGTGCATGCGGTATTGCATGTTAAGCAAGGTTGAAGGAAATATTTCCTCCTTCTTCTTCTTTTCATCAGTCTTATCCCTTTCTAAGATACCCCCTCCCTCTTCCTCCTCGTCATCGTCCTTCTTCTTCTCATCGTCATCCTTCTCGTCTAGGTTGACGAAAGCGGAGCTGCTCAGTTCCATGCCCTCGCCTAACTGCTCACTTCGCAGGGCTACAATTCGCTGGAAAAGGGACCGCTGCAATTCTTTCGCCTCGCGGCTTATGACGGTTGGTGGCAGCTAACAATCAACGATGCAGACGAGATCAAACAGGTTTCTCTTCTAGAAAAAAATGGCTGGAGGGGGGGGGGGCTTCACAATAGCACTCTTCTTCAAAATGGAGAAAGGGAAAGCAGTCGGGGAACAATGACAGCCGCGACGGGAGGAAGTAGGATTTCAATTCGCCTCCTCTCATCTTTCGGAGGGGGGAGGGGGCTCGCCTCTCAATGACATTTGCCGCAATCAAAATAGAGAACAGCCCTTGCTCCAAAGCATATTTATTATCGTCAATATTATTATTATTTGTAGTAATAGTAGTGTAGTACCTGGTGCTGGTCACCTACTAAAACGACCTGACCGTCCTCTCCCGCCATACACAGCGCGGTGATGGCCTCAGGCTCCGTCACCTGTGACGCCTCGTCGAGCACGATTAGATTGAATGACCGAGACTGGATTGCCTGCGATCCACAGCCGATACATGTGCTGCAAACAACGTCCGCGCGGCGAAGAATCTCCCCCTCCACCTCGAGCATAGCAGCTCGCAACCGCTTCCTGGCCTCCCTCACCGCCTCTCGTCGCTGGCGGGCTAGCAACGAGGAAGAGGAGGAGGAGGAGGAGGAGGAGGAGGAGGAGGAGGAGGATGAATTCCGACTCTTCTTCCCACGCCGCTGCTGTCCATCGTCACCCTCGGTTTGACCAGAGGAAGAAGAGGACTTGGGCGGCGTTGGTGGGTTGGCAGCGCCCGTCTCCAAGCGGTGAAGTGTCCTCTGAGCACGCTGTACTTTGGGATGGCAGGATACTTGCACCTCGAGCGTCATCTCCCTCAATGCAGCACTCACACGCACCGGTCGGCCGATCCGAACCACTCGGAGAGCCCTCCCTGTTGGCCTCCCTCTCTTTTTTCCTCCTCTTCTTTTGTTCTCTTCTGCGAGGAGGGAGGGGGGAGGGGGGGGGGTTATCATAAGTCAGACATAATGCTCTAGGACCCCGCATCAACCCTTCCTTGTCATCAGTCAATGTTCTACTACTACTATGCTTCTTCACGAATTGTTCTGACACGCTTTCAGCGCTAAGCCATCACCGTCACCAGTATGCTGAATTTACCTCCTGATCTTCCGAACTGATCCACGGCAGCATTATCATCATGGCCACCATCGCTTTTCAAGTCTTCGTGCTCCTCCTTCTCCTCCTCGGTGAATTGCACAAGGCCAAGCAGCAGCTGATCGACCGCAACGTTACTGGCCGCGACGGCCAGACAGGGGCCTGACGAAGGAAAGCAGCGTTTCCAGGTCTTGAGTAGGTGCGCGATCGTTGTCGTCTGCAAGGAGGAGTCATCAGGTTTGTATGTTTTCCTTTAGGCGTTCTGTCACGATGTAAGTAGGCAGGAAAACAGAGAGAGAAAGAGAGAGAGAGAGAGAGAGAGAGAGAGAAGGGGGGGGTGGGGGGGGCTCCCGCACACATTGTGTATTGAACGCGCGCATTGAATAACCGTCAAATAACACGCTAAAAACACTACAAACTTACTGATATTAACAACAACGTTCATGTTAGCAGCAGGAGGCAGCAGTAGCAGCACCTTGCCTGTACCCGGCGGCCCCTGGATCAAGCTGAATCGTCTGGAGAGGCTGCTCAAGATACCGTCGACCTGGCTCTCGTTGAGAAGGCGCTCGCCTTCTGCTTCTTTCTTGAGCATCTGAGAGACCCATGCTGCTGACATGAAGGAGTCAGCTGACTGCCCAAGTGTCTTCGCAATATCAAATATCGGTTGTTGTTGTTGTTGTTGTTGTTGTTGTTGTTTTTCTGCACTCCTCCTCTCGCTTGGCCTTCTTCCCTTGCCACTAAACATTGTCTCGTCCTTCTCTCTCTCTTCCTCCGCCTCCTCCTCCTGCTGCTGTCGTTCTTCGATTATCATCTCCTGATGTGCAAATCCAGCAACCACTAGCTCCTGCAGCCACCGTGGGCCGAAGAAATCATCGGAACAGAAGGAGCGAAGGCTGTCCTTGCACCTGTCGTATCTGCAGTCGTAGTTGAGAACGGGGAGGAGGATGAGGAGAAAGAGAAGGTCAAAACACACACACACACACACACACACACACACACACGTGTGTGGGTGGGTGTATTGCATGTGTTGTAGCTGTTGCATTTCGTGCTGATCTAGCCCTAATCAACATCATCAGTATCGCTATTCCCGGAATATTCCTACGTGATTACGTGATACTGTTGGCGGAGCGATCCATCCGAAAGCAACGTGTTGGCGAAGAGGAGGAGGAGGAGGATGAGGAGGAGAAGGGGGAGGAGGATGTCTTCGATGCTGGGAATATATCTGGGAAGATGACGTCGATATGACCGGTCTCTATATCGAGAATTGTGCCTTGAAATTCATAGAGCTTTCCGCCCTTGCCTTTGGTGACGATGCTCGTTCGGTTGTCATCGGCGTCATCGTCTGTATTCCTCTTCTTGTTTCTCTTCTTTTCTTTCCCTTTCTCCTTCTTCTTCTTCCAATCTCTAGTGTCGATCATAGCCTCTTCGTCGTTCTTGCTACTACTGCTCGTAGAGACGTCACAGCCGTCCGTTTTCCTCCAGCTTCCAGTGGGCTTGTCGCAATCTCTGATGACGACGATGTCTCCCTGAGTAAATCGGTGGAAGGGCAGCTTCCTGCCCCCTCTACGGTAAAAACGCACCTTGAGGAGACAACAGAGCAGACAATCAACGACACAACGTCAATGGGCACAGCCTTCCTGTTTTGATTTCTCTCTGTTCTATAATTCGTTCGAAAGCTGTTATCGCCATGGCTGGAGCTTACGTACCTTGTGCTCATCGTAAAATCTTCCTACGCTCTTCCCAACCAACGAAAAAAGGCTGTGTCCCTCCTGAGAAGTTGAAGAAGAAGAGGATGAGGAGGAGAAGGGACGATGACGACGTCGACGATGGCGAAATTTGTTGGCAATCCGGCTTGGAGACAGCATTTGCCTTTTCATATTTCCTATTTCAATCTTTTTTGAATACCTACAATTCTCGTACTACCTGCTCGAGCCGCTGGATTGGCCACTCGCTCATCCGCTCTCTCATCAACTCTTGCTCTGTGCGCACAAAATAAGAGAAAAGTTACAACTCGGCCACTTTCATCAACATTACTCGGCGGTTCGTGAACTGCACAAACAAATGGGGGCATAGAATAAGACTTATAGCCTTTCAATATTCCATCTTAATTCGGATCACCGGCTCGTAACTCCTTCTTGAGAAGCTGATGGAAGTGGTCATGATACTGCTGTTTCTGCTTCTGGTCAATGGAGAGGTACGTTCTAAGCGCAAAACTCCTCCGCTGTGGCACGGTGCAAGCGTGATGATAGGACCATGGTACTTTCACTCTCTCAAATAGCCAACGATTCAAAAACCGTGCGCGCAGCATACGTCGTCTTGACACTTTGTAGCGCGAAGAATAGCGGCCGATCCGTCCCCCAGGCTGAATGATAGATAAATGAAGCCGAAAGGCGCCTTAAGAGATACCAGTAATATACCCTAACATTCACAGCTCTGTGCTGTCCGATCCCTGCCTCTACACTCCGTGCTTCCCAGAGAGAATCCCGTGGTGCTCAGAACTGGGGTTCGGCTGGTCGGTAATGAGAGCGTCACGTGCCCGGTTCCGTCGGCAAACATGACGGGATTTTCCCCCTTGCGACAAGCAAAAACACTCCATTTTCATGGTTTTCCGGTTGTCGCAGAGGGAAGAACGGATCCCACCCCAGATTCTTCAAAATTCAGACAGCAACATCTTAGACATGCATCAGTGCTACATAGCATGTGCAGCAGCACCTCGTCATGACTACCGCGATGCACGATGAACAGTGGCACACACATCTAGACATCTAACTAATACAAAAATTGCATCATTTCATCCATGCGCACAGGCTCTCATCATGCATTGCATTAGTCACTGCTAGACTGTGAGCACTTTCTAGCTTTGCTAGCTAGCTAGTTTGAGTGCATGTATGTGAGCACAGAGCAACGCACAGTGTGTTGCTTTCTATAGCTTGCAGCTGTGTGCGAGTTTCTCTGCGCGATCACCGCACAATTGTGTCCTACGTGGTACCAATTTGACACATTGAAGATGCCTCGCTAGCTCGTCGCGCCCACCCACGCGCAGTCAATAAAAGTACATCTAGACATGTGTATTCACGCATTAACTATATAACCTACATCATGCGAATGCTATGATTACGGTTCGCTGTGCTTTCATCGATATACTTGTACATTTTATGGTATTATCGTCACACGTGCTGATTCCTGCTTAGTTGGTCTCTACTACTGCGCGTGACTGAGTACAAAAACTTCTCTGAGGCTTTAGCACACATTATGTTAATTATCTAGTCACTGAAGATATCCAGTAGATCTTCCCCGCCGTGCACCATCATGATTTACTTGCAAATAGCACGCACGTAAGGAGCGACAGGTGCGCCTCCCTCCAACTCTGGTTTCGATGCGTACTTTCCGACAGATCCCAAGACAGTGAGGGAAGCTGTAACACGCTTTGCCATCGACTTTTCTGCTTCTCTGATCCAGACGCGAGGGTCGTACTTCTTTTTGTTTGGCATTCCATCGTCGTTGTCCTTTCCACCGAGCTAAGACAGGCAGATCATGCAATAGCTCAGTTGATTAATACTCAGCAGAGCTGAGGATATAATACAGCAACTCAATTGTCTTGACTTATTATTCGAATTCTACAGATACGATCACATCTGCTGATCATCATCGGATTTGAGGCTACTTCTCCCATCGATTTCCTATTTCTTGGGTATAGCATACTACCTGCTTCCAAAGGCGGTCGCCATTTTTCTTGTAATGCTCGTGGACTCCGCTATTTGAGAAAGAGGTTAGCCAAAAGGAAGCAACAGGGAGGGGGGGGGAGGAGAGAGAGAGGGCGAGAATAGAAACTTGACTCGTCTTATCGTCTTTCATTCCAATTAAGTGGTATCAGATAAATAGAGAGAAAGAGAGGGAGGAGGGGAGGGGGAAAGGGCAGGGGTACATACTCCCAGTATGCCCACTGGGTGTCCGTATCCACGTTCATCTTCACGACGCCGTTCTTAACAGCCTCCAGAATCTCGCTTTTTTCTGATCCAGAGCCTCCGTGCATAACGAGATAAGTAGGCTTGCCGGTAGCTGGAACGTCCTTGCCAGCCTTCTTGAGTTCTTCACAGATCTTAGCCTGGTGCTTTCCCAGAAGCTGGGGCTGAAGCTTGACCCTGTTTCCTCCATCAGGAGCCTTGTATCTGTCCGAGCATTAGTGGAGGATGAGGAGCGGGAAGAAGGCATGACAACGTAGGAATTCACATCAAAAGCTCCCCATCCTCTTCAAACATCATATCATTATCATCATTACTAACCCCCGCTGCCTCATCACCATCTCCACCACCACTCCAACCGTCTTTTTCGTGAATTAGTAGCAGGCAGGGGGAGGGGGGGGGGGGGGGGGAGATGGGAGGAAATCGTTTCGGGCTACTTACACTCCGTGGAAGTTTCCAAAGGCAGCTGCGATGGAGAAGTTGGGGCTGATAGCGCTGAGTGCCTTGTGCACTTTCCAAATCTGATCGGGGTGGGTGAAAAGCTCGCTGACATCTCCTTCATGCTTCACGCCGTCTTCTTCGCCTCCGGTCTGGCCGATCTCCATCTCGAGAAACATGTTCAGCTTGGTCATCTTCTCGAAGTACTTGACACAGGTCTCAATGTTCTCGTCATCTTTTTCCTATGCCGCAGGGAGAAGAAAGTCAGGGGTCAAGGGAGGGGAGGGGAGTGGAGGAGGAGAAGGAGGGGGTCATCTTGTCATGTTCCAGTGAGGTGAAGCGACAAATCATACAGCAAGTGGCTTAGCAGAAGTCGTTGCATACATCGATTGCTCGTTCGTTGATGTGAAAGCAAACCAACCTACCTCAGAGAGGTCAAGCATGTGGCTGCTGAACAGAGGCACGCCATAAACTTTGAAGTACTCCTCGTCAGCCTATAATCGACGACAAGGAGACAAGAGGGTGACATAGATGCCCATTTAAATTCACAACAGAGCGAATGCATTTCATCTACATTGGAGGAGAAAACCAAGATAGCTAAATTATCATCTTATCGTCCACTACCACGTACGTATTATCATTCAATTACGTGCGACATTGAATGTTCACACTACTATCGCTACCATTCGGTGGTTGCTACCTTGAGCATGCCGTCGAACCAAGGCAAAAGCTTCTTCGCGCAGTGGTCGGAGTGCAGGACTACAGGAACCTGCGACGAGGTTGTGTTATCATCAGGGGTAGATGATGAAGAAATCAACGAACGCCATGACAAGTATTGAACACGATTCGATGAGCCGGTTAGGACTGTACGAAGTGGTGAGTATTCCTCACCCCGTAAAACTTGGACATAGTGCGCACATGCATTGCAGCAGCCACAGCTCCAAGGATGGATGCTTCCGTTTTTGGTAAGCTCTTTCCAGCGTAGAAGCCTGCGCCGCTGTTGGACACCTGAGAGGGGGGGGTGGGGACATTTAAGATCAACGACATCAACGAATAGTGCCGCATCCATTTTATGAGACAACTGCATTCTCTCAGCAGGAGCGAATAATTATTTAGTGTGCTCAGAAATGAACATAATAGCAGATCCACCTGGATAATGATTGGGGACTTGGCATCACGAGCAGCCTCGAGCACGCAATTGATTGTGGATGATGACGTGCAGTTGAATGCAGGAATAGCGTATCCATTAGCGCTGGCGTGTGCAAAAAGTTTTGCAGTTTGGTCTCCAGTGAGGACGCCGGTAGGGATATCAAGCTTAGATTCAGACATGTTCGTGTAGGAGCTATGTGTGGAGTTCAGCCTGAATACACGCAAATCATACTCTCAGCTTCCCAGTTGGCAGACGCCATTCGTCTCCACAATCATCTTCCGATTCATCTTCTTGATCAGCTAAAATGACTCATCGCGCAAAGAAAAATCGACGCTTGCATGGTATGGGGGGGGTTAACCTGGTTGAGTAGGTTTAGTACGCGTGGCAAGCCTTTAATATTATATTCCGGTTCAATGAAACACAGTCGTAGTAAAAAGGCAGCGATTTTTTATAAGACGTCATTAAATTGTTCATGTCTCACCTCTATAAATTAATGCCTCAAACAATAATTTTTCTTGACTCCGTCTCAGGCACGTTTCTGGGGTATCCAGACGCACATGCGCGTTGTGCAGTGAACTATGCAAATCTACTACATTTTTCATCTACGACCTACGACATCGATCAACGCACCAAAATCGCCCGAGTTCCTGAGTTCCCCAATTTCGGGAGAACAAAATGTCCCAAGCCACAGCGTGGGGAAAAACAACTCAGCAGCTCTTCACGAAATCAGGAATAGAGCGCTTTAATGTCAAATAAGAATAATCCCCGGAATTACCGGATTTTTGAGTAGTTGCGTAGCTGCTACGCAGCCCACGAGATGGCTCTTTCAGATTTCAGTTTCTCCTGTGACGATTTGCTTTCCCGTCCACATTATGTGAAATGCTGCAGAAAATATATATCTTAAATCCAAAATGACACCGTTTTTTACAATTTGAATGCCAGTGATATGACGATATTTTCTATGCGAAAAAATCAGAATTATTTTTCTAATAAAACCTTTACACGTGTCCAGCACAGCACTGTGAGCTTCCGACAAATAAATGGTGCCCGGAAGGGCGCGCGCTCGTCTACACAGATCTAGCTTTGGTTGGAGATTCAACGGGAATCCAATTTTATTATTTATCGTTATTTCTTTAATCTTCCGCATCGTACTTGACGATGCTAACCATAAACACTTTGGACGCGTGCGAATTCGGAAGGTGGCTGCGTCACTGAAGCTAGGGAACTACAATGATTTCTTCGATGCAAAGACGGCATGCACAAACCCTGAAGGGATGATGAATGAGAATTCAGGTGAGGCATATAACTCGTTGATTTAAAGTACTTCACAGAACTGTACTGCGTAGGGACGGCCGCAATCAGGAATGGCACAGTTGGCGTCGTCCTTTCAGATTGCATGGCATGTAGTGGATGCGCAACTTCGGGAGAAACAGTGTTCTCAAGAACCTTCAATGTTGACAAAATTAAAGAACGCATCAACTCTAGTGATACAAAGCGTGTGCTTTTCAGCTTGGTACCATTCAAGCCTTCGAATTAATTGGGCCAAGCCCATCATCACCATCATCATCGTCATCATCATCATTATCATCATCATCACTATCATCATCATCATCATCATCATCATCATCATCATCATCATCATCACCATCACATGAACTAATATTGTAATGCTCAGGCACCGCAGTCTCTGACTTCGCTAGCACTTGCTTTCGACGACACAATTCAAGACGCCTTCGGCCGAATCCTTCATATCCTGAAATCATATGGAGCGGAAGACGTTATCCCAACCCAAACTCTCGCCCAGCCCGCCGCTCTACTGCAAGCTGCCGATGAGTTTGTGGACCGTTACCGAGCAGCAGCAACTTTCAATGGAACGGAAGGCATGATGACGGGGCAGCAGCAGTTGCAGCAATCAAATTCCTCACTACCAGTATTATGCGGAGAATGTCCCGGGTGGGTGACTTTCGTCACCAGAAAGGGTTCTGAACGGCTACTGAGATGTCTAAGCAAAGTCAACTCTATTATGGGGGTAGCCGGAGAGATCATTGCGAGGGATAGTATTAGATCAGGAGATGATGCGAAAGCAGCAGCAACGTCATCCTTAGAACCCCCCCCCCACCCTCCTCCTCGCCAATTGTTGCACGTCCACGTTGCCCCTTGCTATGATAAACGGGTGGAAGCCTACCAAATATCAGCAGCAGCGAGGAGGAGTGATGGCGAGGGCGATGATGCAGATGACCCTCCTGAACTTTCGAGCAGTGGTACAGGCAAAAGCGCATCATACAATGGCATGGTAGATCTTGTGCTTTCCACAGAGGAACTGAAGCTACTATTGGACTCCTATCTAGCTCAGAAAAATTGCACATTTGCAGAGATAGTCCCTTCTTCTTCTTCTTCTTCTCCTCCTCCTCCTCCTCCTCCTCTCGAATGTGAATCTATGCTACATCGTCCTCCTGACAGTGGCGTCTCCGGGGGCTATGCTTATAACGTCATGCGAATTGCAGCTAAGAAATTGTTCGAGCTCGATGTGCAGGCCCTGACGTTTACCCGGGGGCGTCACAACATCTGGGAAGCAACGTATGGACAACAACAGCAACATCTATCTGTGCGCTGCGTGCCCCTAAAATACGCACTTTCTTACTTTTTCCTTCCCTGCGCGGTGAGTCGCTCCTATTGCCTGTGGAGAGCACTGCACAGAGACGGTGGTAACGACTGACGCATTTTCCTTTTCAATTCTCAGGATCAGCAGTGGAAAGCAGGCTGTCCTCCGATGTGCCCTTGTGTACGGGTTCAAAAGCGTGCAGATTCTGACTCAAAACATTCTCAGAGGAAGCTGCAAGTACCACTACGTCGAGGTCATGTCGTGCCCGAGCGGCTGCACGAATGGGGGCGGCCAAATAAAAGCATCGAGTGAAGATCTGCCTCAAACGATGACAGTTCAGCCCTTCCGCTCAGGCAGTCTTAAGAAACAGCGTGAATTAGTCCACAAACAACAAGTAGAATACTATAAGTTGCCTGTGAAGTACCCCGAAGACGCTCGAATTGGCGATGAAATCAGAGGTTATAAGAAGTCAGCTTATACTGCCTCTGCCACTGAGGTGTATCACCAGGTCGGCGCGCAAGCTGCAGACGAAAATAATTCTTTTAGTTCGAAAGAAAAAAATATGAGTTTACCGATTACTACAAGCAATACCCCTTTGTCAAGAAGATTGCCCCCTTCAGTCAGGAGGCCTAAAATCTCTTCAAAGCGGCACACCTCGTTAAATTTTGATTGGTAGAGTTATTTATTTGGCATTATTACTTCCGTCACTTCATGGCGAGCAGCTAGGCATGAGCGGTACACATGCGGTCACATGCATAGAACAGGCTGAGTACCAAGATCTATGCGGTCACTCGATCTGGACGCGAAAAACGATTTAAGGACTTTAATATAACCGAAAAACAAAGGCGATGCAATGTTGCGTGTAGTGACGTTGCACACGCCTAGACGCATCTGCACATGAACCTGTAATATGCTGCCCCATATCTAGATATGCACGTCAGAGAGCGAAAAGCTAGTCTCCACTAGCCCAGCAACCACGACCCTCAAGGACTATTTCGGCCAATCTCGTCAATCGGCGGTCCCATGTCGCAACACAGTGGATGCGACGAGCCAAACGTAACGCGAGACGTGAATCGAACATCCGCAGCGCCACAGCCTGACCTAGTGATCGTACAATGCATAGCTCTACACATCGCTGCGCGCAACGTGACATGGCTGGGTCTAGGGGTTGTCGCCGTGGTGAACTAAGGAAGCGCATACATAGCAACGTGTCTAGCTTCAGACTTCTCAATTCATTGTTGACAAGCATCACCTATGTCATATAATCGTACTGCGAGATCGATGCATGTAATCCACGTTGATATCATTCATCCGTGCGCACTCAGCTCAGTCATGCAATGGGTCAGCAATCAAGTTAGCATTGAGCATACGATGTTTATCGCCACATACAAACAATCGCATTGGTGGCTGCAATGCGGTAAAGCCGGTATACATCTAGACAACCATACAGTGGCGATTTGTTATATAAAGCTTTGCATTTCGAATTCCAAATGTCGCATTTGAATCAAATTTCGCACTTTTAAATATTTAATGTAATTTAATCAAAATCGACAAACACATAAACTATGAGCAAAGAACATTCTGCATGTGAAACATGCTGGCTCATAGCATTCGCGAATCTATCAAACCAGCAGCTCGGAGGCCTTGACGCAAGACAGTGTCCTTCACCCTTTGTTGCATATCAAAATACACAATGGGTCAAATTATGCTCGTCGCAAAATGTTTTAAGAAACTAGTTTGTGAATTATGCGTTGGTCTGAGCTTACGCTTCGAAGACATGAAGAACATTTTCTTTGTCACAAGCGCAAGTTAGATGCGAGTGCACTCTCTTCGACTTGTCCTTCACACACATACAGCAACAAATTCAGACTGGAATTTTCACGCTTCAGATAGAGTACACACCTTGATACGCTCAAAGAATCTCTCCTGGATAAAATCTGTAGTCTCCTCAAAGTCATCGGTGTCGCCTTCAAAGTCCGCAAGATCAGGACATACCGTGATGGGGAATCTATAGCAGAGTACCAGCGCCACCTCAAAACTCAGTTCATTTAGTCTGAAATGCTGCCTCTTACTTGCTGATCTTTTCCTTGTATATATCGACCTTGTTGAGGAATAGCACTATGGTTGTCCCGACGAACCATTTTGAATTAGAGATATCTCCGAAGAGGTGCAAAGCCTGACTCATAAAGGGTATGCATATCGACTGCTGATGCTGTATGTGATCTGGTTTGCAACGTAGATCACATAAATTATACCTCCGATATTCTGTTCGTTTTCCCGTCTTCCCAGAGAACCTACGAAACAAACTAGCATTTTAGCGCGTGGCAATCATGGAAGCAAGCTTCCTATGATAGTCACCTGGTTATATCCAGCGAGGTTGGCAACAAACAGCACGCACGTGACATCCTCGAAGCAATGAATCCATTTCTTTCTCTCACTACGTTGACCGCCGACATCATAAAGGGCAAAATCCGAGTTGTGAATCGTAAAGTGATTCTCAACAACACCCGTAGTCCTGTTTCGGACTCGCAGAATGTCAATTTCACTGGGAACATAGTTTTCCAAGCCAACCTCCTCTGCCTTGTTAAAGAAGTAGTCTGCGGTATCCCAGACGTCCGGCATTAGATCTCTCTCCACCCAAGCAGCTTTTATAGCTGGATCTTTCCAAAGTGACGCTACGGACACAGCGACATTTGAAGGCATGTCAGTGGAATCTGAGGTCTTTATCACTGAAACATGCTGCGCGTTCTCGTCTTTCAGTCGATACTTTTCATCCTTTTCTGCTTCGAGTAAATTCCCTGCTGCTTTCACAAGGTCACGCATTGCAAGGACCGTCTTGGAGCGCACCACAGCACAATATTCTTCTCTCTGTCTCGTGGAAAACCAATCTCCATAAATGGTCATGATCTGTGGATTTCGTATTTTTGTTTCGATTATTCAAATTACCACGGACAGCATCTTCATGCACATGAGCTAGTCACCTGCTTTAGAATCGTGCTTTTCCCACTTTCTCCAGCCCCAAGAAGTAGCAGCTTGTATATTTTCTAGTATATCACATATGAGCACACCTCCTCATTCCCATTGTGAGAAAAGTACTAGACAGTTGAGCTACAAACGTATTTAAAAGTAAACCTCATCTTCTTTCTGTTCTTCCTGAAGTTGATTCTCAATGTTCTTGTTCCTAATGGCCTCCGCACTCCCATCATCTATGTCCAATGAAGCACACAAACCCATTGCGGAAAAACGAGCAACTAGCAAGCTTTGGACACGCTGTGAGTGAAGCGATTGCAGCACACAGAGTTCGAGATGGGCTTTGAGGATCATAAAAATGAGAAATGTCCTACATTTTTACCGTATCTGGCTCAAAATAGCTCCAATTCGCACTGGAACAACGGCGGTGCGCATATTTTTTTCGGAAGAAGCTGAGGGTCGAAATCTCGCGCTCCCGAAGATGTTGTGCACTAAGTTGCAGCCGACATCGTCTTGCCATGTGACCATTTTCTTTTGTGTCATCGTCACTTCAGTGCCTGAGCACGCACGAACTGCAACTGGCCTCTCAGAAAGGAAAAAAATGGGGAAATTGGGTCTCATTTTGTTGATCATGGATTGAGGAGGACGTGGTGAAGAGTCTTTCAACTCTGGAACTGCACCGTTGGAATCGTGCAGTTCGCACGTTCGTTCGTTCTCATCGGTGCTGGGCACTTTCACGTCCGGTGAGAACAAACTGTCACGGAGAGAAAGAAGAGAGAAAAGAGAGATAGAGAGAGAGAGAGAGAGAGAGAGAGAGAAGTGCAAGTTCCACGACGACATGCAAATTGATCATTGCTGGTGTTGGCCTCTGTTCACACCTCCACGAACAAAAGTGCCAGGATTGGTCAAGCTGGCAATCTCTAGACCTGGCCAAGCACTTTCACCACCCGTGGCAACGCGCATGTTTTCACGCCACCTCTGGGCCTTCTGGCCTTCCAACAGGCATTCCAGCATTGCTCTGTCGACGTTGCCGTGAGCGAACGTGAACACTGACCATCGTTCAATTGACGTTGCAATGTTGCAAATTCGCAACACCACGTCGCACAACGAACACGTGAGAGCAGAGTGTGACGCTTCCGCGCACAACCTCTGGACCTGTTCGCTGGGCACGTGTGCATTCACTGGTGCGTGTTGTGACCCAGCTATGCAAGCTAGCCAGGCTAGCAGCCAATGCTGGAATGTGCGAAATTCGGGCACACCTGGACGTCTAGATGTGTTCGCAGGACACCCACGCTAGCACGTGAAAACACGCAGAGGACAGAATGACACATTCAGCAATTCAGCAATTCAGCAATGCCAGAATGCTCAGCTAGTCAGGTTCACGTGTCACATCTAGATCTTCCACGACAATGAGTTCGTCCAGAGTTGTCTCTACGCTTGATCATCTGCTTCACCATGTCACTTCCGCTTCGCTTGTGAGACGCCATGTGTGACGCCATGCGTCCGCAGCTGTCGACTAGAACGCTAGAGAGAAAGGCTCCCAACTGGCTCGGGCGATTGCAATGTCATGCATGTCTGCGCAACTGAACCAGCATGGCGCGCGAAACCATCTTCGATCACCATGCAACACATTGTTTTGTGATTTTTTTTTGCAACGCATTGTTTTGAGTGTCAGGCAGGCAACAAATTCTTCATCACAATCAGTGCCACCGCATCGGATCTACCATCTGTTCAGCTAAATCTAGCAATGCTAGAATGGTCCTGTAGCGATGGTTGTAGTCAAGTGAGATGTTGTTGCCTCCAGACGCGAGCCAAAAAATGGAACTGCTGCACAAGTCTAAAAGTTGGCGTCTGAGGTTTGCGATGTTCACTAATGAAGTGTAGATCACATGCCGAGCACCACATGACACAAAGTCTTCGCTACGTACTGTCGTCCTTGTTCTCCTGGGTAGTTTTCATCAGAGCAAACTGAAGCGCATTCATAAAGTGGCCCTTAGCATCTTCCCCTGAAAATTGACCTTGGGCGGCTTTGGACTCCTTGTCTGTTCCTGAAGCTTTGGCCTCAAGGAGTATCTTCGCAAGCTCCTTTATCCCTTTTGCTCGCTCCCTCCGGGTCACAGAATCCACCCCTACATCCGAGAACAGCTTTTTACACACGCCGTGTATTGTGTCGTTCACGTCTAGTTCTGTGAACGCCCACATCGCTTTCAGGAAAACGGGCAGGGACTTTTCCAATTCCCTCTGAGACGCACGAGCGCGAGCTGGGGTCATCTCTTCCCCCCCTCCGCCAGCATTACTTGTCTCAGCGCTGGCGCTGTCATTCTTGTTTCCTCCCGACTGCTTGTACTCGTTAGCAGCAGCATCTTTTTCACCGGTGATAGGGGTGCTAAAGTCTTCTTTTTTGTCAGTAGCGGCAGCAGGGTCGCGGTTAACGACCACGCGGAATATGCCTCGAACCCCTTGGTCGCACCAGATCGCTCGCTTGTGGAACCCGTAGTTCTTTCCCTCCTCGAACACGATTCCGTCCCTTCTCCCGCTACTACTACTACTACTACTACTACTACTATTACTTTTACTATTACTACTGTTAATACTACTACTGCTGTTAGCGCCCGACAACGCCTTGACGACACTCATCTTTTCAACCATTCCATCCATCTGCAGCTCGGTATACATATTGTCTTGGGACTCGAGTTTCACTATCCGCGTTATGCGAGGCCCCTCAACGGAGACCACCTTCGCGTCCACCGCAGGGTCCTTGAGGGACATAGCATGCCCTGCGTCGGCAGAAGTCGCTATTCGAGACGCGGCTCGGACCGCGTGGAAGCCTTCCGTGGCGAGAGATATCGACTTTTTCATTTTCCGCGCGCTCTTCAACGTGGCAGCTACCGTGCCCTGCGTCATTAGGAAGAGATTAGGAAGAGGGTGTTTTGAGAAATAAAGCCGATGAGGAATGGTAGTAGTGAGATGTGCAGTTGCTGGCTGTGAGGATAACTACCATCATACTTTGTTGCTATTGTCATCATCATCATCATCATCCACTATATATGGCGACCTACTCTCTCTCTCTCTCTCTCTCTCTCTCTCTCTCTTTCTCGCATACTCGCACTACTACTACCTTGACGCCCATGAAGCTGGTTTCGTAGCCGAGGTACATGTCCGCTGCGATCTGATAAGCATGGCCCATAGCTCGGACGAGCTTCGCCCCGAACGGGGCGTTGACAAGCCTTGCCGTCACCTCACGTATACTCCGTTGGAAGCCCTCCTTCTCGCCGTTGACGTAGGGCTCGATAAGTGCGAGCGTGTTGACGGCGCACTTGACCTGCCGCTCCTGCTGCGCCCTCTCGTCCGCTTCATCCCCGAGAAGCTCCGCAGACGATGAGGCGGCGGCGGCGGCGGCTCCACTCGCCCCCCCTTCCCCATCCCCTTCCATATCGACGCCGCTCAGCACTTTCGAGAGCCGAGAGCCTAGCGCGAACTCGCCCACAAAAGGCTCGAAGTGTTCCGATCCGAAGAGCGCTGTGAAGAAGACGGCCGTGGCGCTCACCACGTCGAATCTCACGCCCTCCGCGGCGCTCTCCCCGAATCGGTCGTAGTCGGCGCGCAGCTGCGGGTTCGATAGCACCTGCGAGGGGGGGGGGGGGATGTCGACAGAGAGATGGGAACATACAACGAACTTGTTGGGATGATTGCGTTTTAACATCGGCTTGTGTGCTGTTCTTCGTTTCTACGCTCTTACTCAATCCGTGTGGGTCCTTGAACGATGATGGTAATGCTATTCCTACTACTACTACTACTACTTCCGAACAACGACAACAAGAAGATGATTCTAGTGCTATCCCCCACAAACAAATTGATCAAGCAACAAGTAGAGCTACTTCTAAGTAGTGGTATTTGTAGTGGAAGCAGCAGTTATGCACTAACACTGATAATAAACCATCATCATCATCATCATCCACGGTGGTCCCTTTGTACCTGGTATGCTTTGCTGAGAAGTTGAAAACGCGTCTTCGCTTCTGGATTGTCAGGGTTTTTGTCTGGATGCGACTGGGTAGAGAATGGAAGGAATTAGCAGGATTGGGGAGGGGGATGATCAAAGCCTCAGTCGCAGGAACGATTACGTGTGTGTGTAGGGAGCTTCTGGAAGGGGGAAGAGAAAAGAGAGAATGAGAGGGGGGGAGGTAAGAATTAGGAGGGAAAAGAGTGCATTTTTTACCTTGAGCGCTTCTTTATAGTAAGCCTTCCTGATTTGCTTCTGCGTCGCATTCGTGTTGACACCCAGCACCTCGTAGAGCTTTGTCTCTTTGACCTTCCTACTACCAAGCAACCTGCCGCCATCGCCTTCGTTGGCCGCCTTTTCCTCCTCCTCTTTTCGGTCAAGAATTTGGTAGTAGTTCTCCATAAGGTTGTAGGGCGTTGGGGTCACCCACTCCTCGCTCTTAGGGTCCCATATTTTCCCCTCCTGTGATAATGATGATAAATGATGATGATGATGATGATGATGGTGGTGGTGGTGGTGGTGTGGAGCGAGCGGCTGATTTCCCTTGTCCTTCTCATCATCATGCAAATGTTTCGCCCAATTAATTTTGGTGTCCGTTATATTCATCATCATCATCATCATCATCGTGTTCCTCTCTTTCTTCTTCTCCTTCTTCATCATCATCATCATTTTCTTCTTCTTCTTCTTCTTCTTCTTCTTTCGTGTGAGCAGAGGAGTGCGGCATTATTGCGGTGGCAGCATATCATTACGATTCCAGCCGAGACGGCCCCAGGCGTGTTGACGGCCCCCCTGAGGATTTGGCCTACCCCCATCAACGTGCCTACGACGGGGGCAGCCACCACCCCCGCCACTCCTTTGGCCAGCCCAACTCCAAAGCCCTTAATGCCGTCCTCCTTTGCCCCCGCGTATGGCGCGTAACAGAGGTACCCCAGCCCCAGGAGAACGCCCGTCCCAGTAGTTTTAAGTCCGGAGACGATGCCGTCTCCAAGGTGCTTCGGCTTCGACATTCCTATGGCTGCGGCCGCTTGCTTGGCCACCATTTCGCCCCCGCCATCCTTCTCACTGCTCTTCTGCTCTGATGATACCTGCTGCCGTCCCTGTTCGCCACTGCCGCTGCGGCTGGGGGGGGGCTCACCACCTATCGTGGTAGGATGCGATGATGATGATGATGACGACGATGATGATGACGCCTGCCTCTTGGCGTCCGAGTCGTTAATGACAACCAGAGAGCTCTCCTGCGTGGGGGACTTCTTCGTATTCTCGGCTTCGACTGAGCTTGATTTGTAGCCATGCTCTTTGCTCCTAGCCTTTTCCTCCTTCACAGCAGCCTCGGGTTTTGGAGGGGGGGCGCCGTTGAGGCCGAACTTTGCGACAATGGAGGCACATGTATCCGTGGTTGCGATTTTTGGCAGGGATATCTGAACCAAGCGCGTACAAAGAGATGATGCATTAGTACATGCAAATGACACACCTATTATTATACCCATCCCCTCCCCACCCGAAAACACACAATAATGTTTGTACAATTATGTAGGGGGCAAGTACTCACCATTATTTACACCGTATATTTAGTGTGCGACTGTGTGTGTGTGTGTGTGTGTGTGTGTGTGTGAGTGTTTGTGTGCTTATGAAATACCTTGCCAGGTTCTACGACCTTGAAGTATACCACCTGCTGCTTGTCGCCATACTTGGGCCCTAAGATCTTCGGAGCCTTGCCCGCAAGCTTCTGCCATCCTTTCCTGGGAAGTGATGTGCCAAAGCCACCGGACCTGTTGTCATCATCACCCCTGCTTGTCAAAGACGTCCCTGGGAGTTCGAATATTACGAACAAGGCCGCAGGTTCATCCACTTCTACCACGGGTACGTGTCCCCTGCGGAACGCTCGGTGGGGGAGCCGAAGATGCACGCCTGCGCTCATTACATCTGGGACCTGTGAGAAGACTGGACGACGACGATATATTTTGACAAGGGAAAGGGGGGGACTGCTTGAGGTTTTGAGGGATTTGAAGGGTGATTGGGGGAGGGGTAGAGTCCCAGACCATGCATGGCTAAATGAATGGTGATGAGACTGCACAAAGTGAATCAAACTAGAGTGACAGGAGCTTGCAACCACCGCCACCACAACAATTTAGTACCGTATTCACGGTCCTTCCACACCACCGCACCGGGGATCATGAACCCCAAATCTGCGCCTTCCATTCGGATCTTCGTCACGGATACCTCACGGTGTTTCTTGGCGGTGCGGTACCGCGGGACGTAGTTATCTTTGCCCCAGCGGTACACGATCCCGCCGATTCGCTTGCAGTCGTCGAGCAATCGGATTTCAATTTTTCGGGTCCGGCCATCAGTCAAGCCGACATGAAGCTGTCAGCAGTCAATTATGCGAAGCACGCAAACACGAAGATGTATTTCCATCAGGGGAAAGCTCAGCAGTGGATGCAACATGATTCTCATGGGAACCGACGGTTGATTGACCTGAGGGCGAGACACCGTTGACTGACGAGTCATCCAGACGCCAAGAACATTTTCTTTGTCGATTCGCAGATTTAGCTAAGGGGTGTTTGATGTGTATAATCGCGCATGAATCATCGAGTTTCCATACGCTCACTTGTTCTTTAATCCTCCTCCTCCTCCTCCTCCTCCTCCTCCTCCTCCTCCTCCCCCTCAACAACAAACAAAAAAAACAACAACTACTACTACAACGACTACTACGACTTTAAGTGTCACTGTTTTTGCTACTTCTAGTACTACTTGCTGCCACTACTTACGCATCTGAAACATGCATGCGCCATTCTACCTTTCCGTTTTGAATTCGAGCGAGTGCGTACGACGTTACAATAACGCAATCGTATGTCGGATCCTCTACCCAAGCTCCCATCTATGAACATAAGAATTGTGTATCATATTACTTCTCTTCCCCTTGGATTACTGTCGATTCTATGTCCCGCATCAATGGCAAAGTAGAG
This sequence comes from Bigelowiella natans CCMP2755, assembly GCA_000320545.1. Taxonomy (NCBI): domain Eukaryota; phylum Cercozoa; class Chlorarachniophyceae; genus Bigelowiella; species Bigelowiella natans. The sequence continues at coordinate 60,536 of ADNK01000816.1, read as the reverse complement.
CATATTCGGGGGTCACTTACCATTTGGTTGTTGGCGCAGTCGATGACTTCTTCTCCATCTACAAACATATACCTGATAGAATACATGTGGATGTGGAAAGATGACTAAAAAACAGGACTACATAAGAGATGAGGTATTCAATTCGTGGGCACGTCATCATCTTTGGAATAAGAGTGATGAAATCCATTGAATCGACGCCAATGGAACTGGAAGAGTTTTATTATGAGTTTAGTCGAATTCCATCCACATGTGTCGCTGGTCGGACCTTGATCTCAACAGAGGTGACTCCTTCAGCTTCTTCCTTTCATCCATCCGGGACGCCCTCCGGATACGGCCAGGTACAGCCGCCATTTATTTAGTTTTTGAAGTTTGACGTAAGTATAAAATGCATGACATTTATTTTCAAAGATATTCGCAGGATAACACCCACCGACGACAGCTGTGTAGTTCCTCCGGAGAATTTTTGCGCCTTCTTTTGCAGCGAACCTACGTCTTGACTTCCACGATGTCGGATCAACTCAACCCCAAGCAATTACCCCTTTTTGTTCGTATGTTCAAACCCCAGCTCCTGTGCACTCAGATACGATGCTCGCTCTGGCCTGATTTACCTTATTTTTACCTTTTCTCCTTTTATTCTTGCTAAAATATCACATTTTTGAGATTTGCTGTCCACATTAGGTAACACATATATATCTTATTCATCTTGCACGCTTTCCAGTAACAAATATGGCGCGTGTCATTCGAAGATGTACCGAGAAAAGTGTTGTTTATCCGCTGGTACGGTCGAAAATAGGCAAAATATTAGGGGATTTCTTTTAAATGAAATTGCGCTGCAGCAGTCATATTCTGAATACGTGAAGGTTCTCTACCACCAGGCACGGACTTCTGCCCCCCCCACCCTTTCTTCCACCGATTCATTCTATTTCATAATTTTGGAAAGATCTTCTTGCACTATTTCATCGACCCTATGCGAGGGGGGAATAAGGGGAAGGGAAAATGAGAAGTTGTCATCAAGACTATGTTCATGCGTGTTGCAATTTCGGAATGCAACGAAATTTCGATGACGGAAGGTTCACATTTGCTTTTTCCCACTCGCAGAGAAGAAGTATCATGTCGGAGGGAAAGCGTTTGTTCGAGCCGGATAAAATTAAAGGAAAGGATAAGTTCAAGACCTGGGATGATGATCGCATTCTCGGCGAGGATGTAAGCAATTTTCAACAAAACTTTCTTTAAGAACAGGCAGGGGACGACGGTCCTATTTGTTCGAAATTCATTCGTAATTAGTCAAAACATGAATAAATCCAAATAGTCTATTGTTTTTCTATGTGTGTGTTTGTTGGAATAACACGAATGGTTCATATTCTGATGTCCCCCCCAGGCTCCGGACCTTTCAACAATGGAGTATTTGACTGATGCAAAGGACTACCCTCACCACAATGCAGACAAAGTCCTTGTTCTCTTCGTATGGGCTCAGTTCCAGAAAGCTTGCTACCCTAAGATTGACCTGTATACTAAGCTTGCAGAGGGTTATGGAGATAAGGTAGGGAATCAGGCCATTTTAACGTCAAATTAAATCATCTTAATTTACGAGAAGATCTCTTAGAACCACCTACCTTTTGGTTTTTGATATTTCTCTTATTATACGATGCCTAACACACTGTCTAATGATCCTTTTTGCTAACAATGTAGCTCGTCGTTGTCGGACTCTCCACTGATCCAGACACTAGTTACGCTAAAAAATGGATTGAGGACCCAAAGAAAAAGTACTCACACGCACACCCAACCAAGTTCGCTATTGCATTCGACAAGGGTGGAAAGATCAAGCAGGCCTTGTCTATGAAGATGCGTGCCATTTTGAGCGTTCCCCACTGCTTCGTTATCAAGGGCGGAAAGGTTGTTTGGCACCAGCAGCACTCTGAGCTCGGTGCTACGGCTCCACAGTACATGAGCGTCATGGAAGACCAACTTAATCTTCTTCTTGAAGGAAAGCCTGTAAAGAAGGTATTCGGCGAAAACCCAGTGAAGGTAAAACACTCACTTACCTGGTACTTTTCTTGCGACCTGAATATTTTTGTATGATGATACAATAGCCTGCAGACGATGATGAGGATGAGGATGAAGATGAGGATGAGGATGAAGATGATGATGAGTAAATTAGAGCTCTCACCACATTGCGAAAAACGTATTCGTCTCTCGCTGAGCTTCTGTACGTTGTCCGCGGATGTAGATGAAACACGATTCTGTGGCTATTGCTTAGAATTTCGATTTGAATGCCACGTCTGCCATGACAGCAAGCACAGTCATCACGCGGCCAGTCGAATAGTGACTTGAAATAGCACCCCCTATTGCTTTATATACATACATCCATCTATGTATGTATTAGAATATGTATATATATATATATATATATATATATATATATATATTGATACATTGGCATTGTACCCCATCAGAGAGCTGGCTGCTAGTTGCGATCTATGCAGGCTAGTAGCATGTAGTCGGTCCGCAGGGCGTACGACAACGTATAACAGATGCACGCATTAGATGAGCCTAGCTAGCTAGCATGCGTACGCAGCACTACTAGCTACTAGAGCAGACGGGTGTAATGAATACATGTAGAAAAAGGGTCGTGATCGACAAAGACATTTGTTAATGCATAAGCTGCGTACGATCTAGCTATGTAGCCTACTAGTAGCATGTACTAAAAAACACATGCATCCTGCGTCTATGCCTGCTGCACGCCTCATTCCACATGCGAGTAATATCCTGCTATTTCGCGAGGTTTTGGCTAATCAATTTGATGTATAACGTCAGCCGTATTCTATTTTTACCGCCCTAACGATGTCCTTTCTTTGGCAATATCTTGGCGCTTCATGATTCTTGGGTACATTGACTTACTTCGATGCTCTCCCCGCGTTAGCTGTATCATCGGTGCTCTCTATTGCGACAGAGGGTTGCATTGCCTCACCAGCTTTGACTGCAGCTTCCGCTCCATCTACAGAAGGGTTTGTAGAGGGGGCTGCTTGTCCAGCCGCCGCGGAACCTCCTGATGCTACTGCAGCATCTTTATTGCTATTCTTCTTCTTTTTCGTCTTCTTTTGGGACAGTATTAACGCGTCAAAGTACTTCTCCAATTTATCTGCTGGAGGACCTGCCATCCTTTGCACAACCTAGTTAAGACGATGTGATGGAATGTTAGCGATGCAAGGAGACGATGCATACAACACATAATAATAAGATCCACTCTCTCCCACCTTCATGTTTTTGTAGAAAACAAACGTCGGTGTTGCCTGAACACCGGCCTCAACCATCACTTGCTGGAACTTCCTCGCGTCAACCTGTATGTATTTATTGTTTGCAACATAGGTTATTGAATGCCTTTGAGCAAAGCTGATCAATATGACTTGCATCATCTTCCTACCGACAAAAATATAGCCTTATCCTTATATTTCGGCAGCTTACTTAGCCTTCCGTAGCTGTTTATTGTCGAATTTTTCATCCAGTTAGTGGCAAAATCAAGAAATGATGATGCATCTCGATGCTTATATCTTTTTTTCCCGCCCTCCTTGCCACCCCTCTTCTCCCTCTCTCTCTCTCTCTCTCACTTACACTGGCGCGATTATCCCACAATATGGGCAGGCATCAGTTGTGAAGTCGATTACGACTGTTTTCCCCTCTGGATTCTGCTCATATAAGATAGAATTGAACAAATAAGATACAAAATACTTTACTAAGTTATAATGTTATCACATTTCTCATAAGATCTCTGCATATTAAGTTATTAAAAACAAACAATTTAAAAAGGATGAAATCAGAGAGGTAGAGAGAGCAAAAAGCGACCGTGATGTAACCGACGAGCTCCTTCTCATCCCTCACATCGATAACATTTCCCATATCTGGCGGTCTATACTTCCAGTACAACAGTCCTGCGAGGGCCGTGATTACCACCGGCGGCCAGATCCAGTCTGAATCCCGCATCAGGCCACCTTGATTCAACAAGCACGTACTCTCAACAACGCGAACAGAATTCACGGGAGTGGGGAGGAGGAAAGGATTGTGGTTTATAACGATAATAGTTTGTGCGTCCACTCTTGTAAAATATTGTTAATGGTGCTGTCTCTCTTGTAGTGATTACCGAAGCTGGCCTGCACATTCTTGCCCGGGATCTGAGGCATCGTTGCAATATATGCGGCTGAAAGAACAAGCGCTGCAATGAATACAGTTGCCAGGCGTTGTGATGTCAACCGTCGCCGGGGGGACCGTCGCAACATGTTCTAGAGCCGGTGGGAGGAGTCGTAGGGGGGTACGAGTATGGTGGCTCTCCGTACAGAAATTCGATGCAAGGCTCCACTAGGACAACACATGTGCGACAATCAATAATCCACGTCGCAATGAGGAAAAGACGGTAGTAATTTATGCGCCGAAATCACCTACATTTTCGCTCCACACAACTACAGGGAGAAATTAACGGTTAAATGGGTCCCCGAGCCAGCGTTCGTCGCAGGACCAAAAACCCAGGGTATTCCCTCGATATTTTGTTGATGCCCATCGTTGCGGCTTACAACAACAACAACAACAACAACAACAACAACAACAGCAGCATCCACGAGTTGTACGACGGTCACACGCGACGAAAACCCCCAAATTGAAGCGTTTCGGTAAGATCGGGCGTTACGGGTTTCGTGCCATCTTCGGCGACCACTTCAAGCCCACCCTGGTGGGTGTAACGAGGTCTGCAGCAAAATGAGTAGTACACCGGAGATCGGAAAAGGGTGCACGACACTGGTTAAGGCGGTAGAAGATGCCAAAGATGGGGGTGGAGGTGGGGACCTTGAAAGAGGAGAATCGAAGACGCGTGGCCAACAGCGTCCTCAGGGACCCGTTGTTGATGAGAAGAGGAGACAGCCAGGTTGCTGCGGAATCTCTGAGGCCTGGGTATGTTCACACTAGCGTATTTGAGTTGATTCCACACACAATTTGAAAACAAATACGTACTGTATCCCCAGAAACCGAGCAAAATTGATGGAACGCCCACCATAGACCTACGAGCCAGATTGCAGCGTAGGGCCTCGAAGGTGTCCCCACGAGAGCCGCTTCAGAACCCTCGGCGCTCTATTCTCAGCATCCTCGCGATTCCTGACAGCTCAAGGAAGAAGATTGTCTCGGTAGTATGCGTGACAATGCGAATATATTCGCTCCATGCATGCACTGGCAACGATGCAATTGGACGGACACACTTTCAAGAATATATGTTGCGACAGAATGAATATATGTTAATTAGTTTAGAATAATACATGTCGATCACAATACCAAACAGGATGAAAGGATGCTTAAAAGGCGACAGAGCAAAATTGCAATCATGAACACGCTCACGAATCAAGCGGAGAGCGTGCGGGATTACAGCCAGGAAGAGGCAACCAGTGACACGATTGATAATCGCTCCAATCAGCCAAATTCAGCTGAACAACGATCGTCGAGGCCGGCCATGCGGAAAGCTGTGCCTCTATCCGATTATATAAGAGAAGGAATGCAGGACAGCAGCAGTCATCAAACCCAAGGCCAAAAGCCCAGCTTCTCCGCCCTTCCCGGACACATCGACTCCCCTGTTCGGTCGCCTAACAAAAGGCCGCTCTCGAGCGGCACAAGTCGACGCCCATACTTCCCCTTTCCCTCTCTCCCGAAGAACACAATATCAGCGGGGAAGAGCCCGAAAGGAGGAGAACGCGAGGAAACAATTCGCCAAACGGGTAGTTCGATCAATAGACATACCGAAGTCGACGACATCACTTCTGGCACCTCGTGGGGTGACAGCCCATGAGGTGTGTGTGTGTGTGTGTGTGTGTGTGTGTGTGTGTGCTGCGCGTGTACTTGTACGTGTACAAGTCTACTGCTAAAAACAGCTAGCCCTACAGAAGCCACTTTGACCTGCTTTGCTACGAATCCTACACGTATTTCTTCATTTTCAATCACGAGCGACAAACCAAAGGGCACACACATTGATTTTAAGAATCTACTTCAACAGAATCGATTTCGAAGCCGCGCACGCTACCTCCTTTGCACGACGTGAATACACAGTCGTTGTCCACGAAGGGCAAAGAACTCGCTGCATCGCCGAGGCAAGACGATAAAGCGGCGGCAACAGCAGCGGCACCCTTTGGAGGCGGAATATCTCAGCACCAACGTTGTACTATGGCAACGATATCGTCTCTCCTCCAGGTGAAATAACTATAAACTTGCTTGCCATCGCCCTCTTCATCATCTAATCACCACTACTGTTAGTAGACCAAGAATATCCTTATGTCTCACCATTAGGGAGATACAGTGTGGGCCGCTGGTGGCTTTTACATACCAATATATTTTATCTCCTTGCAAGCTCCCCCATACCTTTTAATGAGTGTGACTCTCCTCTGGGTGATGATACATGCTGCATAGATGAAGGGATCATCGGCGACAAAGGGCGGCAGCATTGGCGAACCCGACAGGAAAGAATCAGTGATTTGGCACCGGCCTTACACATGTGAGATGATGACTCAAGCGAGCACGATCGGCGAAGACAACAACGATCCAACAGGAGCAGGTATCTGTTTCAGCAAAAATTGCGCGTGTTAAACTTGCTCCCCCTCCCCCCCCTCATAAACCTACCGGTATCAACATCATCCTCAGCATCAGCATCATCATCATCATTATCATCATCAGGTGGGGAGGGCCATCACGATGAGGCGACGGGTATCGCCAGGGAGGCAAACTGCTCCCTTGGAGGTAGCAGAATTACCGTGTCGTTCCAATCTGTGATGGAGACGGGAAACACCGGCGACGTGCTGCTCTTCTCGACTCGCGGATGCGCCAACGCCGGAATCAGAGGCGCTATGTGCATGGAATATAACCATGTCGCGTTCCTAGTCAAGGTGCTGACTCATTCATGTAGTGTGGACTAATACTATGATGGGGAGGAGGCAGGCAGGCCCTCCTTTTACTTCTGGTGATTTCACTTATGGGGGGTTTCATTATTCGTGTGTCAGGGGGCTGGCGAACCGTTAGGCGTGTGCGAGACGCTTGGCAACACCGGCGTGGCCATCTTTCGATTCTCGGATTTCTTCGTGCACAATTGGTATAGACAGTACCACACTATCGTCTTGAGGAGGCTCATCATAGGCTCCCCCAAGGACTATGCGGAGTTTGACAGCAAAGTGCACACATGGCTGGATCAAGTGATCCAAAGGTGAGTGGGTAGCTAGCTGGCTGCTGGCTCGCTGATGAGGAAAGTGGTGCATACAAACCCATTCTGAGGCACATCTGTTTCGCTTCATTGGGAGGAAGGCGAGGAGGGGGAGAAGATGCTTTTCACCTTATAACCACATACATGCACACATACACACACACACACACACACACACACACGCGCGCGCGCGCCCATATATGAAAAATATGTCGATGTGTTCTCAAACTAAGGCCATACCGCTGGTCCCCTGCAATGTGCTGTCGACCTTGCGTGCGGTCGAGTTCCCTAGAAAAGGACCGGAGCAAGCGCGCTTTCTTCTGTTCTGAGCTCGTGGCGGCGACCTTAAAGGTTACTATGAGCGAGCGAAGCTGACAATTGCAACACTAGCCACGACTTGTATTGCTGCTTCATTTGCTGTCTTTCACTCGTAGATTGGCGGTCTGATACCAGAGTCTGAACCGACCGTTACCTTTGGACCGAAAATCTTCCAGCAGGATCAGAGCTTTCTGAACACACTTCTGGCAGGTGGGGAGGCGTCAGCATCCCTCGGACCTGAAGAAACCATATTGTTTCCAAATGAAGTATGAACATTGTCCAAATCAATACTACTACATGTACAGTTCCTACCCCATGCTTTTCAATCCCCTAATCTACCTTGTGTGTGGTGTGGCTGACTAGCTGATTGCGTCACATCTAATGTGCGTGCCGCACTGTTCGCTCATGCGTGCCCGTAGCCATGTGTCTATTCTAGCATAACTATGTAGATTTAGCCACGGCTTGTACGCGTCATTTGTCTCTAGCTTCATAGTTAAATTAATACATGCACATAATAGACACAGCATGCACCGTACTGTCTATAGCTTGTGTCACGAACGTATGCTAGCAGCGTGCGTCGATACATGCCTGGGACACCGACAGCCTACTATATACTAGCCTGTACTTGCGGCTGGCGTTTTGTACGTTAATGTGTGCTACGCATATGGCGTCATGTTTTCATGGCTGCACTGTGCAATGGAGCATTGTTCAGAAAATTCAAAGATCCCTCTTGCCGCTAGCAATAATGTGTCACCACCAGCTTCATTGCCCTCACTCCTCGCGCCTGCTCAACCTCGGGTCGGTAGGTTCGCTGCTTTCATCGCTATCATTATCATCATCATCGTTGCTGTCAATGCTGACGATCGAGGATTCATCTAGTGTTCGGCTTCCCGAAACCTCCGTCTCATTCAGCCATTCTGCCGCTGTGGGAATAAGCAGGAACGATGCATCAGGAGGATGGTACTACACGATTCATATCGGTGCGACAGAAAAGAAGATCTGAAAGGTGTTGGTCCACCCTCCAAGGAACAACCACGAAAAGTTCCCAAATCAAGACAAAACATAAACCCCTTTGATATAACATCATCGTCATTTTGGCCGATCAATCGACTTCCTTGCTGGCTGGGGCGGGATGGCTTAGTTGCTGCCCATCCATCACAGATTAACTACTACTACTACTACTACTACTACTACCTTTCTCAAGGCGGCTGACTTCGCCCTTCAGAGCGGCGATCTGCTGCTTCAGCTTCTGGGTTTGCTTTCGCAATCTGCTGTTTTCCTTCCGCGTTTTCGTGAAGTCCTGCTGATAAACCCCTGGGCAGGATGTTTGTGCTTATCATTTCGGGAAGAGAGGAGGAAGAAGGGAAGGGGCGAGATAGAATTGGACCCCCCCCCCCCCATACTACTACTACTACCACTACTACTACTACTACTACTACTACTACTGCTACCACCACTACCTTCATCACCACAACTCAATAATAACAACATTACCGTTAAATTCCCGGAGGTCATAAACCTGATGCTTATACTGTGTGGCTTCCAGGGATTTATCGTTGAGCTGGCTGCGCAGTACCTTCAATTCTTGATCTCGAGCCTGCTCGTTGTAGGTTGCGTGTAGGTGTGTGTGTGTGTGTGTGTGTGTGTGTGTGTGTGTGTGTGAGTGTTGCTGAGGCTGTCGATAACAGACAAGGGGGAGGGGGGGGAGTGGGAATGGCTCGTCCTCTTTTAAAATTTCATTGGTAGACGTCGTGGCAAGAAGAACAAGAATAACAGCTACTATTACTACGACTCACACCCTACATTATTCCTGAAGCATGTTAACACAACTACCTTGAGTGCTTTCTCAAGTTTCTTGCTTTTCTCCTCTGACTGTCGACGTTTCTCCTGCGGAATACAAAAAAAGACCATTTTCCCTTCATTCCTTTGCATTATCCCTAGTTCTGCGCCAGGAGAGCGAGGGGGAGGAGGGGAGGAAGAGGGGCGGGGGGGGTGGATGAAAGAGCAGCCCGGGGAGTCAGGGGACGTAATTACAGTTCAAACCTCTGCAGCCTCTATCATCTTGCTCGCCTTCCTCTGCAGCAAGGTGTTGTTATTATTGTTGTTGCTTGTACGTTCTTATTACTACTATGGTGCGTGATGATGATATACGTGTGAGAGGAAGTATGGAAACATGGATCTTATCTGTGTGAATCCACATCAGAAAAGTGCCAACCACTGTTATAAATAACACGGAAACCTCTCTTCCTACTCCCCACCCATCTTCTACCCCCTCCTCCACCTGCATCGCATCGCAGTTCTGGAACATCTTTCTGGCCTGCCACACGGCCACGAACAGGCACTGGAAGGAGGGGGCGGAAGAAGAGAAGGATACAAAGGAAAGACTTTTTATTTTGTCATCATGCGAACAGGATTGAATAAGAGTAATTACTACATCGAAACGGGGTTACATTGCCGGGGTTTCTCTCTCTCCCTCTCTCTATCTCTCTCCATCTCTCTTTCCTACTGCCACAACCACCTGCTCAATCTCATAACCCGTTTTGTCCTCTTTTGCTTTCATGTGGGAGTAGATGTCTTCGATCCCTTTAATTTTCATTGAACAGTTGGAAGGCGGGAGAAGGAAAGAAGGGGGGGGGGGGGGGGATGGGACTGCTAAGTTCGTGCTTGTCTCAGAAAGCAGAAGCGGATGGGCGATTTCTCGCGCTTTAGTGTTTATAAGCAATGACTGCGAGATGCAAAAAAAATCCACCTCTTTCTTGGGAATAGCTTCTAAAATACACAACGATAATCCGAGATGCTCGGGACAAGAATGCTTGGTGTTTGTGTATTTAAGTAATACTACTTCGCGATGTGTGAAGTCATTCGATGAGAACAAACCACCTAGGATGTTATTCTTCACGACATCTCGCAATCCGCGTATGCTCTCTTTGTCCTGGGTGGCACAAAAAAACGATTCGCACAAATTACAACAAGAACAAAAACAACAACTGCTACTACCACAACTACTTCATGATGCTCATCAGGATGGCAATGTTAAAATCACAAGAATTACAACGACAGCTTCTCCTATTACTACCTGGTTGCTGTGAATCATGCCAACAAGGCAAGGGGGAAGAGTCTGTACAGGGAAGAAAAATAGAGGGGCACACAAATCAGAGAGAGGGGGGAGACCTTGAAAGCAAGTTAAATAAAAATTGGCAGCGATGATGCCCATTGCAACCGACTTAACCGGGCAATCAATAGCGAAGTCTCAACCTTGCAAGTTGTCATCTTGTTGGGATCTACATTTACTCTGATATTTCCCGACGCCTTAAATAGTTTGACAACTTTGCCATACGTCAATCTCTGTGGTAATAATAATGAATAATAATAATAACAACGATGATACGGGGATCATTTCAGTTGCTATTTCAGTTAAGCAGGCTCTGACTAGCACGGACATGAGAGCGGAGGAAACCCACCTCATTTGTGCGCGGAATCACAACTAAGTCCCCAGGCTTTATATCTGGCTTAAGACGGAAGGACAATTTATCCGATTGAACTGCATCTAACGTTTCACCAGGCAATCTTAAGGTGAACTTTACAGTTTGATTGCCTGGTGTGTCTCCTGCCAGATCTTCCACTGGCAGACCTCTAGCTGACCCGTTAACCTTTGATGTTTCCGATTTCGTCTTTGCACTTTCTCCGAGAATCTTTCTTTCGGCCGCTATGACGGCCTCTTCTTTTGCCTTCTTGGTTGCTGCTTTCAAGGCAGTTCTACTGTTCTTATTCTCCTTGTTTGTTTTTGAGGATGACGGAAACACTTTTCTAGCTGCGATTTTCCTTGGTCTCTTTCTCTGATGCATCTCTTCATCGTCCTCCTTGCATCGACTGGTGCTCGTGAGATCAGGAGGCGGCTCTTCACCCGGTGCCAGTAACGTCCATGGAGTGTACCTAGAGCGGTGGGGGACATTATATAAATATTGTACGTAGCCTTGCGGAAAGGTGCCCATCATTATAGATATAGTTATAGATTTCAGGTAAATTGTTTCATATCAAAATTTCATGGCATGAACTTATGCCTTTTTTGCTTTCCGTTAGCGCTGGGCCGATTTGTACTAGGTTTGCAATTAGCGGCCGGGCTCTCAGAGATCGGTGGCATTGGCTTCCATGAAGTACGACTTCGTTTCCCTCTCGTTCCACCCTTATGAATGCTCGTTATCCCTCTCATTGCCCCCTTGGCAATTCTCGTCACTTCGCTTTGGCAAGCCCGAGTTAGTGGGGGAGATGATGGTTCTGCTTGAGGATGGGTTCTCTTTCGATTTTACATAAAGCGACAAAGAAAAAGATTGTCGCATTTTCTAATCGCATCCACTTTTTTTTCCAACCCGACGGGTAGAAGGGCTTCTCTTTGAAACAATAGGTGAAAAGGGTCCTATTTTTGTCCTGTGACAACCCAATGTGAGATGTCGCAGGGTCCAAAAGGTAACCTCGTTGGGGCCCTCACCTCGTGCTTGCATTTCCATTTGTTGATCCACCAACCGCGCACAGGAGGTGGGTGGGTAGAGTGAGCCCATGGGGTTGTGGAGAGCAGCCCTGACCGTCATTGGTATCCTGATTGCCAACGGCGACAGAGCTGAAGGCCCGTCTGAGGATGAGGGTACGTGCGCTGCCTCCTCACAGGCATGCGATATCGGAGAAGAAGAAGAAGCAGGCCAAGCTCCCAGAAATAGTCTCCGCCGTCAGTTTCCTTGTAAGTTGTGCTGCTGTGAATAGTCTCCACCGTCAGTTCCCTTGTAGAGCCTAAGTTGTGCTGCTGTGAATATCTCCACCGTCAGTTCCCTTGTAAGTTGTGCTACTGTGAATAGCCCCCTCAGCGTTTCTATGATCATCATCTTCACTCTTTGATGGAGAAATAATTGTCAGTGTACCATCATGGCTTCCGAGAGCCCGTTGATCTCCCGTGCATTCATGAAGAGCTTGCAGAAGAAACCTTCGCACGATTACTAAAGCTGCGTGAGCAGTGGGTCACTCGTGAAGCTGGCTCAGAAGACACAATTAAAAGCATTCCGGGATACGAAAGAATACTGAAAAGTTTGGGTGAGGACTTACTCTTTAACGGCACAATATGTTAGCAACTTTGCACTTCTATAATCTCCCCTTGCGCAATTCTTAATGACCGTCAGGTATAAGCTATTTCACGCTGGGCGCGATCCATAACTATATGAACGATGAGGAGTGCAAAGAAATGGTGGCTAAGGTCAATTACGGAGAACACGATGCGAACGTATTTGCGTATTGCAAACCAAACTGATAGACTAATACTATGGATAGATTGATCGAGTGATGTGGGATCACTTTGGGCCAGTTTATAAGCAGGTATGATACACGGGTAATTATTAGTTCACTAGCAAGGACTCTTCTGCTATTTTTTTCAAGTACTAAATGGCGTTGACTTCAACGCTTATGAACACGATCCTAATTTATCCTACCCCCTCTGCCTTGACTTTCCTCCATGCCGAAATAAAATGAACATGTTACATAATATATATATATATATATATATATATATATGTAAATATGTATTGGTAGGTGGTGCAGACATTAGAGTCTCAGTTGGGAGAACCTGTCCGGTTGTACAGAGGACATCATTTGGCGTTCAGGATCCTCTCTTCCGAGGTTGTCGTCGTTTAAGCAGCCTTATTGACCACATAGACATAGAAGGACATGCCTACATCTCGCATATCTGATCCTACCATTCGTGCCAAAGGGAAGGAAGGAAAAAAATGAACATGCATATTAAAGACAGATGCCTGCCATGTTGTTTTTCACACTTTCTGCGGAAACCCCCTGTTCGTAGCCTCACCGTGATGTATGTTGAATCAGGTTCTCAAGTCGCGAGAGGCTCGAGAGATTGTTAACAAGGTACCACGGCTACGAAGACAATGATGAAGATGCAGATATAGATGCTGATAATAATTATATGCTGTATTCGATGTTTCCCAACTACGATTGCTACACGTTGATTCTTCGTTGATGTGGCACTCAGTTCCATAGCCCCCCCCATTTCGACGGTGTCATAGAGAGTATGGACTGGCCCGAAGGCACCCAGACAAATCACTCTATTTCCTTCACGCTCCCAATCAAACTGCCCGTGGTTTGTGTGACATAATCTCCTTCATCTTCTCTGCTTCTCACGGGGCAGGAGCCTCCTTGGGCGATAGTTTACTTACTAGTAACTATTTTAGAATGGCCATGGACTTAAAATCTACCACGCATATCACGACTCTTTCAACAACATATGGTATTAATCATGGGGGGGGAAGATGGAGGCAGGAAGGTGGAGGCAAACCCTGATGATCTCCGGTGACTAATGTGCGCTTACGTGTGCATCGGTTTGACAGGAAGGACTACGAGCTGAACGACATCGAACCCATTAGCAATGCGCAGGCCTACGAACTCCCCTCTCACATACACAAGTACGTGAGGAGCTTGTGCCGAGATGCGTTTTGTTTTGTTTTGGTAGCCTCGGTTGTGCAGTAGCTTGGGTGCTTTTGATCACCATCGTCGATAGCGCAAAATGAATGATGATAACATTGATAGATACAGAGTGGGAACCCTTGCGCTGCATTCGGGAATGGAGCTTCATTGCATACCTTCTTTCAATGGTCGCACATCGACATTACAACATTTCATCTTTCCTCCCATATATATATATATATATATATATTGTATGCATATGTGTGTTTATACATCTTATACAATGTCATATCTTAATCCTTGTATCAATTTTCATGAGCGCGGGGCTAATCGGAAAATAAGTACAATATACCGATGAGATGATTTTGCGAATGAGATGACGAAAGAGTGACGATGCTTCCGTAGAAATCACTTGATTTTCTTATAAACATAAGGGTTACTATATTTGCTCTTACGTATAACAAATATCTCTCGAATGCACATGTATATGTGTGCAACTTTAGTGCCACTGGAAGGCGACATAGAGTGGTATCGGGCCACATTGCAAGGATGGGGTATCTGGCTTGACGGATCCTGGCACATTTTATCGTAGTGATTACTCGTCAAATGAAGCTGTCTCGAACTGCATGCATTCAAGCTACCGGATTATTATCCTCACACCAAGCTAGCAAGGGCACTACTGCATTATACATATCCTAATAGGAATATGCTCATGACAATTATTCAAATTCTTCACTTAAAGATGATAGCAGTTGCTATCAATGCCTAGATGTATTCATTCTAACATATTATTTAGTCTCGCGCTGCTGTCGCTGGCACCAGCTTGTAGTAGTTGTGTAGCAGCACGCAAACTAGCAAATGTTAGTAGCAAGCATCAGCAACGATGATGACAATTATAAAACAAACAACACATCTAGACATGAGGTTTCTCGTTCTGCGTAGCAAGTGCAAGCGGCGTCTCAGGTTGCATGCAGATCAATGTTGGGGTGTACGTGATGGAGCCGAGACGTCTCAGTTAGTAATTGTTGGTGTGATGTAAGACATGAGACGGATGTGATGATGTGATTAAATCTTTCAATAGTCACCTTAATGTAGCTAAAGCAGCGGCGACAGCATCTATGTGTGTAATGCTAGAATGCGATAGCGATATGTACATAGCGATGTACACAAACTGCACCTGCGCTATTCAAAAATGCGCACAACTTTGACATGCAGGTAAATGCGTAACTAGCTTGAGTGACCGCCGCCCACACAATAGCTAGCATGGCATACACTAGTGTGTTAATTTCAGTAGTCACTCGCTTTCTTGTGATGACTAGCCAAATGATGTAATTTTTCTTTCCATTTCCAGTAACAATGATTCTTATGACCGATTCCTTCCGCCTTTTGTCATTTTTTCCAGCCATGACGAATGTTCTTTGTCGTTCAACATATGCTTGTTCGTCAATTCTTTCACTTTCTTCCTTTTTTCCCGTTTTTCCTGACGCATGCGTAAGTCGCAATCAGGGCCACAAAAGGCGTGTGAACAAATGAGAGAAAAGTGCGCACCAACTGCAAAATCTGATCATCTACATTTACCTTTACTTTGCGCTTAAGACCCCTGGTCTTGGCACGGGCATCGTTCTTTTGTCTCACCCTAATTAAAACACAGATATATGTATACATGCACACACACAGAGAGAGAGAGAGAGAGAGAGAGAGAGAGAGAGAGATATTTCCAGCGTACACAACCAACAACAATGGGTTTCTTTCACGAAAATTGGGACAATTATTCTCCTCTTTGGATTATGCTGCTATAGTCGAAGGGTTCTTATCATTACGAATTTGCGCTTATCTGCCCATTCCTCACTAAAGCATCCTCCAGCTCTGTCTCTGTAGGTGTTAAGAGAGTAACGTGAGAGTTTGACGTGACGGACCTTCGCACCTTCTTTCATAAAGCAGTAGTACTATCGTAGCTTTGAGTGAGAACTGACCGGTGTTGTAGGGGATTCTAACTTTTGCCCACATATCTTTTATGTCTTGATCGATTGTGAAGATGCTGGTGGAAATCTGGCAAGATATTCGGATAACAACGGTGACGATGCGGGTTGGCGGTGTGGAGTGTGTGGACGGCACACGTTATCGACCACTGACCGGGAAAACAATTTCCTTCTTGGTATTAGCGCTCTTTTTACTAGAAATAACAAGAACTTTCTTCTCGTCAATCAGGTCCTGATCGCATCCACACCACGCCATTCTCAATTCTTGCGTCAGGCCGTCAATGGGCAGTCGAATCATCACTCTCACTCTCCCAACCTGTAGGGCTTCCTTTGCTCCTATGAAAGCATCCTCGAGGTGTTCACGTTCAATCCCCTATTTGCATTGATTTATCAGATACTGACACACGTCCTCCTCCTCAATGCAAGTGGCAGAGCAAATCAAAATTTCCCAAATAATCAGATCAGTGTTACCGGCCACGCACACTGGATCTTATTTAGAAGCTGCTCTTTGTTGCCGACTTGGGATATCTCCGGCTGTAAGAAGAAGCATTGTTTGAATTCAAACACATAAAATTGTAAAAATTGTGACGGACGACTTGTCACCCACAGTGTCAGCGCTTTCTACATTTTCAGCATTAAACCTTCCACCCCCACTATCACACAGGTACTTCTTTCTTCTAAATCCTTCTCGGGGTTTCTCTTACATTGTACATGAAGGTGTTTCCACCGCCCTTCTCATTATCCAACCGCCGGTGATTCCTCAATTCGACCAAGAGGTAGCTATTTGAGTTCAAATCCACCTGAGATGACGAGAGGCATCCTCAATCAGCAAACTCCACTTTCGAACTCACAAACGCGTAAAACCTTGAACATCCGCTTAATATCATCGAAGGAAAGGCTCCCCCTACGTAAATATTTTGATCGGTGAACATTCAGCTTGTTATTGGGTCTGGTCATCAGCGAGAGTAAGACCTCGTTTTCTTCAGATGATTTACGATTTCTCTGACAATCCTCGCCTGCTGGGCAGCTCCGCCAGACCGTGGCATATTATATTCTACCGACTATTTCCTCCTAACGCTAGCAGGTTCTAAGCGTCGCTTCGCTCTGCCTCATCATTTCCAGCCCTTTCTTCAAGGGGAATGGGAGTCTTCTCTCGACTCTGCAAAAAGATGCAAAATTTATTATTTAGTCACCTGTGTTTCTATATATGCGACAACGAATATCCGGCCTAATTCATTCACAAGTGGGAAAGTCTCGAAAATATCGGGAATTCTTGCCCTTGCGACAACCCCTTCTCATGACGCGTCGGACAATACCACGGCATAGCGTTTGTCGTCGGATCATCGTGTCGTAGAATAAAAGTCGCTGATATTTTTGTCTGCTCCCGAAGCGCTGCACGTAGCCTGCACACCCCCTGCTGGACGGCCGAACACACGCTTTCCTGCTTGCCACGGGGGAGGGGACGTAGAGTGTGCTCAATGGCTGCGGGGACGAGGTAAGGAAAGGAGCTGATACTACGACCGACGAATGACGAGTGCACTTCCTGCGATAGCAGGTTTGTGGACACTGGACTGGTACAAAGTGCATGCATCACATATTTTCGTAACCTATCAGGCGGCTTAAGCGGCAGAGTACGCCCAATGATTGTAGTTTCAGCAGCAATTATGGTAGTCCTATTCATAGCTCTTGCGTCCGACATGGGGAACGGCAATAATGGAGGTGCAACCGTTATGGAGGCGACAAAGGGACAAGCAAGAGCCCCTGCTTCACCGGGTGTGTTTGTGCTCCTCGTCAATTTGGAATTCAAGGTGTGTGAAATAGAGCACCCTGGTGGATAACTCAACTAAAGTCTGATCTAATTTCAGAATAAGAGCGACTTGCAAGACTTTCTGCAATGGATGGAGCCCATGATCGAAAATGCAAGGAGGAACGAAATGGACACTTTGACATATGAAATAGCAATTGCCGACGATAATCCACTGAAAGTTGTAATTTTGGAGAGATTTTCTAGCAAGGAGGCTTATCTGAAGCACAAAAGGAGCTCCAGTGCTGATAAACTTCGTGAAAATCTAGCCCCCTTACGAAATTCAAAAGCTGTAATTGTCACAGGACAATCCTACACTCAGACAGGCAAAGGATTCGTTTAAATAATCAACCATCATGATTGATGATTTGCAAAGTACTCATAACATGATTGCTTGCTTTTGGATTCGGAACTGATATTAGGATAGGTTAATGATTAGCTGAGCACTAGATAGGCTAATGAGACGTTTAAAGAAACCCATGTGCTTACTTTTAGCAAATTTGAATTAATCATACGCTTGCCTTTTACGAAATCTCTTTAAAGAATTGATGTGATTTTTATACACATTTTTTGGAGCAGCATGCGGCTGTCATCGTGCTCCGTGATGAGACGCAGCCTACCTTGTGCTCACACATCTGCGCGTCATGCAGTTACACCGCATTGATCGAAACAGCGAAGCAACGTCACATGGTCTCCGCATGCTAGCATGGGCCGCAGACATGTCATGTACAATTGACGTCTTTTACTCGTTGATCACGGGGAGCTGCTAATTCAAATACGTATGTTGAATGGTATTGGTGACAACACTGCTCATTTTGGCTAAATTATTGTACGAATGCAGACATCATCGATGATTTTTTTCTTTGTGAATAGTATTTCCGCGACACTACATCGATAATTACATTGATCTTGCCATGCATAAATGAGAACCGAATTTTATGACAACTATTGACTCTCATTATTTTTACTTTTGATACGACGAGAGAAACGTGCACCGCCAGCTGAAGCTGATGTGCCCGAGCTCGGTTGTTTGTGCTTCACAGCGTGAATATAATTATCAACGCGTCGATAGGTATCATTTCTGGCTTGTTTAATCTACAATGAAAATTATAATAATAAGAGGGTTTGTCTAAAATACAATGATCATTACAACCATTCTTTCCAACTTTGACCCAGCTTCTCGTTCGTCCATGCCGGAGAATAATTGATCACTCAAATATTTAATCGACTCTAATTTATTTCAATTAATTAAACTTTTCATCACATTATGTTGCAACAAATTACTTATATCACTGAGTTCTGGCAACCCGGCACTCACCTTTTGGTGTAGTGATGGAGTGAATTAACCATTTTAGAGTTAAGACAATGCTAGTCTTTACCATAAGAGAAAAAAGACTCTCGATGAAGGCAGAGTTTCGACGCACAACCTTAAAAACATATGCATAAATTGCTATGCATGAGTCAAAAAAGTTGTACAAAAGCCCTTCACCATGAAAGCATCCTTTGCCAGCTCTAAGAATCTGGTTTGTATGGATATGACTCAAATTTGATAGTCAGAAAAGATAACAAATTTCTTAGTACCGCTTGTATCCGTTGGCTTTCTTCACAATTTTTCGACTCTCTGAGGTTTCCATTGACCTAGTAATTATCAATTATACTTCATGAAGGTCCATAGATAAATTGTATTAACAAAGAATACGCAAAATCTGAGACTGAGGAGCCACTATTTCCTCCTTCACCTTCATTACGATGATAATTTGCATCATGTGACATCGCTAGAATTGTGAAGTGGATAGCACCTCTCTGTGTATGGGCTAGCTTCAAGTCTCGTCCTCGATTTTGGCTTATTGATTTAGATTTGAATTGTAGTCTCTCCGACTCAATCTAAAAAATATGTTATTATTAAGAATTCTTTATTACCATATGATTTGTACCTGCTCAAGTACATACGCCATTTCTGGTGTGAAGACAAACGGGGTTCGTTCCCGTCGGAACCCATACTTAGACTTGAAATTTCTGAACAATCATTTTAACACGTCGTATTCGCCGATTATGGAATAACTCGATATAAAAATTATGCACCCAAGGATATGGCCAAAATCAATGTGGAATAGTTTCCCATCCTAAATAGGGGAAGAAATGAATAGTTAGTATATGTCAAACTACACACACGCGTTGCTATACTGGAACTCAAAGAATAAATATTGAAGACCTTTGAGCACATAATGTTTCCTGAGTGCCTGTCACCTTTATTTATATATCGAATAAGGTCATGGATTCAACGACTATCGTAATATTATAATTACTTACCCACTCCTAAAATAAACGTAGCGACGCAGTATCCTGCACAAGATCTAAAAGGATACCGATGCAATTTAGGAATCATATATACGATTATGAAATTAATTTTAGAGTTCCATATTATGCATTTGAATTAACCGTGCAAAGTTGTCCCTTGCTTTGATTCGTTCAGAAGTGGAACGATTATGTCGTTTCAGGAATCTTTCGATAACCTTCAAATTGTGAAGAATCATGTTTATTAGTGTATCAACTCATACGATAGTATTGCTGCTCTAGTGTAGTCCTTGTGCGTCGTGATGTACCTTCGGTGAAAATGCTCCAAGCGCGCCACCTCCCTCAGACACCTTTGAAAATATCTCAATGGTATAAATATTGGGTTCATACATCTATAAAAGAATTACGTAACCTGAATTGCCGAAGTTGTCGCCGAATGCTGTCATAAAATTAATTTATGTCATGGCAACATCCAGCTATTGGTAGATGACACGCTAACCGGCACTGCTTGGATCATGCCGACCCCTCTTCCTGCTCCAAAAGCTCGTGCAGCTTTCTCGTAAATCCCAGTAGCCGTGGAATCGTCGAAATTGTCATCGACCTCCTTTTGTTCGAAATCACCAACGAATGATGATTCGGTAGCTCTTTCTTTGCTTCTAGGTTGAGGCTTTCTTGAGTTGGGCGTGTTTCTGCCATCGACTACAGCTTGTTTATCTGGAGTTCTAGATGTCGCCAGATTGCTGGTATTATCCGAAGGAGACGAACCGCATCCGGTAGCCATGACTCGATATGTCGTTAGACGCATATCAAGTCCTAAATGTTAACATCAACCAGTCGTTTCCCACCATGAAGCATTGAAAGAGATATCTAAAATTAGCTGTATATATTAGCGATAGATTTTAGGTTGAGCATGCATTTTGTGGCACTGTTGGAACTAGCCTGCCTCCAGCCATAGGTTATCTAAAAGCGCCAGAGTTTGCAACATCAGCATGTCTTGTCTCAAGTCATCCCCGTCTTTGAAAATCACCAATACATCCTGAATATTAAGGCATTTATATACACCGTGAAACATCATTCAAAGGAATCATAAGCGTAAAAACAATTCAGCATAGTCTTACCGAGGCGCTAGTGTCTATACTTCTGAAAACAAGCCACAGAGGCTTCATTTTTGAAGAGAGAACCTTACATTTTTCCACCCTCAGGCTTTGAACCCGTAATCTTGGATCCAGTGGTAGCTGTACCTGCAAGAAGTTTAGATTTCCACCTAGTAAATTATGAAAATAAATGAGAAATACCCCATTTGGCTCTTGTTCAAATAAGGTCGTATTCAGCTCTGTGAGATGAGAAGCAACTTCTCCATAAGCGCGGCCAATCTATAATAAATTCGTACAAATTACGATTGAAGATATAATATAAATTTAGATTTGAAAAGATAAGATGAAACTAACCTGTCCTTTCTCCTTCGCAATACGCGCAACCTTCTCTAATCCTTTTACCTGGTAACATCATTTGTAGCTATTTTACAAGCATGAAGAATGGGAGATGCGCTCTCATTTTATTGAAATGGGTAGGAACCAGAATGAGAGATTTCTCAAGATCAGTTCTCACGGTCTTTGGAATGCTCATCAGGACCTAATCCAATGATCTTTCTGATTAAAATTATTTTTCCGTGGATATAATTTCGTAACGCATTACCTCTTGTAATAGTAATGCGTATCTTTCTATATGAGCAGGATGCGAAAACTCCATCTCAGCTCGTGTATGCCAGAAAAGCTGGTGCGCAAATTCCACGGGCCGCTTTAAGCTTTCAGCAATGAGAAGACGCACCAATGGATTGTAATAATGCACTTCATGCTTAAGGCTCTGAATAAGTTGCAACAGATACATCTCCAAGCCCACTTTTCCGTCTGAACACAGAATGAGACGAAGGATAAACATTGGGCATTATAGTAGTGCTCTGATTTGACCTGTTCTTCCACAACCAGTTCGAAGCCATTCCACAGCAAGATCTCGAACAGATTTTTCGGCGTACCTAAGACAAATATAAATTGATTTTCAAACGGGTGCATAAAGTTGAAGTGACTCCCTAGTTTGGGAGCTCTCTTTTTGACTTACGTGTAGTGCAACAGCTGTAGAGACACAGATAAAGAATGTGGGGGGTTCCAGACCTTGCATGATAATATAGCGTATGAGATGAGATTGTACATGGTTCTAGGAGTATTAAATTACCCTTAACAGTCCTCTAGCCTCCGATGCCTGTCTAGGATCTTCCCACCTAACGCATCTTGCAAATATAGGAAGTAGACTCGCTTCCATGCTCAACCGATATCGAATAGTCCACAGAAAATCTACATCCTCAGGTAGCAATTCTCCTGGTAACTAATAAATCCAAAAGCTGCACGTTAATATATTCTATTCTATAATTTACAAATGAAGTACCCCTTGAGCCTTGAAGTTATTTAACCGAGCCTATTATAAAGCGTTTCAATATCATAGAAGCTTAAGAGATTACATTCTATATTCATTCGCACCCGAATTTTCTGATCTTGCAACCGTAGACTGGCTGCTGCTGACATTGCTCGAGCAACAGCTAATGCAAACATAAGAAATGGCCACCAAAAAGAGTAACAGAATTTCAGATCAAATGGTTGATTTCCGATAGAAATGCAGTATTGACCAATGTTTGGATCCAATGTATCCAGCTTATCTCCATTGATGGCAACGTCAACCGCGAAAGCTGGAAGGCGTAAATGTGCATAGACATGTAACTGGCTGTCACCAACATGCATACCATAACTTTGGGTTCCTTGTTCTGGAACTTGGGAATCAGGATTTACACACGGTGCTAACAACAATAGAAGTGAGGATCAAGCAGTCTAGGCGGTATAAATTGATTACATAAGATTACCTGAGAAAATCCAGTCATCGTTAGAATCTCTCTCCGATATCGAGGATGACGATATTCCCTGGTATAAATTCTTCTCGTAAGACACCAAGTAAAAAAATCATTTTTTAGAGTACCTCAATCCATAAAGGGAGCAACTGATCGCCTGTGCGACCGATAATTTTTTAAAATTTTGAAAGTAAGATATGGATATTAATACCTTGGCGGATAGCACCGTCAGGATGGAAGAGTGGCACAATTACCCAGGCTGAACACACATTGGCATTTATGCTATAATGGCAATTAGACGTGTATAGCAACAAACTGTGAACCGAGTAAAATAGAGTCAGCGTGCGTTGGTGAAGGAGCGTCTGAGATATAGTAGAAAATGGTGTATATATGACTTAATGCATCAACCTAAATTTTCTTGGTTACCTTGTATAGATGCTGATGCCTTCGCCTTCGAAGACTGTTTACAACGAACAACATCAGCGTACATTTGTCTCTTTCATGATTACATCGAAGCATACATTTACACTGCCGTTGGTAGAGACAGGCGCTGCGTTGGTTCCAGATAAACCACTGGTACCCTTGTTAAACGTACGTTGCCTATAAATAGTTGTCTGTCAAGACGTACTTAAGTCTAGTGAAACAGCTCTATACCTGATTTGCACTGCGATTTTCGAGTTCAAAGGAAAATCGCTTATTAAGCAAGTCACTTTCTTCCGATTCCCTCTATCCCCACATAATCTGAATTAAAATGTACTTTAGACCACAACACAACACATAATTGTACAAAACATGGATATTGCTACCTCTGCTCCCATTGAAGTCTATCCCATACGCCTAATTTGTGAAAACAATACAATCAAAATGATTCATTCTCATAGATGAAGTGTTTTAGTCCTAATTTTGGGAAGGTGCTGCATGCAGCATACTTTTTGTTTGGTCGTCAAATGTCAGTTTTTGGTCCTGAAAACATGCACACTCAAATATAGATCCACATGTCAGAAAATGTATGATTTGTACCCCAAAGATAATAGATACACGAACAAAGACTTGTGAATGCCTTCCCCTGCTTTTATTGTCATCAGCCTGTTTGCCATAGCATGTTGATGAATATCAAGTTCGCAACGAAATCAAACCACTCAAAAACTAAAGTACCATCAGTCGAGGAAATTTAAGCATGCCTACACTCGACTGTCCACATTGTGATTGAGTTGAAGGTGACGGAGGAACTGAGAGCGGAGCCCGGGAGCAGGTCACACCCTTACAGAATAAAAATTTCCCATTGCATTATAACCTCTAGCCCTCTGGTACCAACATCTTGCTACCTTCACGTCCACGTAAAAGGGGATATGGCAGTCGCTAGATGGCCAGACCTTCTGGTAAAATATTATAAGATACATGCTTAGCACGTGACAATTGAAGCAACGTTGGAATTTGTAATGCACTATGCATCTACAGACCATTGCATGTCTATTCCTGATACATTTTGAACTTGGACATGAAAGCAAGCGTCTTAGTCCTAAAAGGGGGGGGGGCATGATTACTGGATAGAATAATCTAAGTATTTCTATCACACCTGTAACTGGATTTCGGATTTGATTGCCTAGAATGTTGTCGTTCTTGTCCTCAATCGACGGCCTGTTAATTTGAATAGCTTCTAGTTTATTACAGTTCTCCCCATACAGATCGAGAGCAAAGATTGATCTGAAGTATATTTTCAGAGAACCTTGCGAGCCACATATTTTTGTCCTCATATGATTTTGAAGTTAACTGAGTCAACAAATCCCCGTACAAAAGATCAAAGGATGTCAATTGCCATCATTTCCAAGAGGTACTTTGAACACGAGTAAAATCACCTCTTTGAGGACAAAAACAGGTTTCTTATCGTCTCTTATGCTCTCTCGCACATACCTATTGATATACGGTTCAAATTTAGCTACTTACTTATGTTAATCCTCTCTATTACTATAAGCACATAACCTAGAATTCAAGAGAATAGTTGTTCCCAAAATGTACTCTTCCATCCCAAGAGCCTTCAAGCCAATTCTGTTAAAATTGCTATCCTCTATGATGCTCTCAGTCTTCGTTCTATTTCTATAAGAAGGTTCAATAGTAGATACAAATTCGTGGTCAGCATCACCGTCGTCCTCTTCACCAGTAAAACCTTCCGTAGCTTCCTCAGCATAAGAAACATCGTCATCATAGTAATCATCTATAATCGACCGCTTGCTGCCTGCCCTCGCAGACCGTGTCTGGCTAGCAGAAGCCGTGCGGCTTCCTCTAACACGTGGAAAATCTGTGCTGGGAGTCTTCCATAGCGGAGTTATTGGCTGAGTAGGAGAGTTCCTTAAATTTGCAATGAGCTTATGAGCGGCCCTCTGTATCAAGTCTGCTGCACTATCCATAGGGCCAAGGTTCATCTCGAGGGACAATGATGACGCAGAAGCAGATGAAACAAATGCCCCATTTGAGGTGAGTTCGAACTTTTCGATCTTTAATGTGCAACGAACTTTCGCACTGAAGCGTCCGCTTGGAAGGGGTAAGGTTGAGAAATGTGTGGGATACATGAGTTCATGTCCTAATAAAATTGAAGTATTTAGAAAAGATTACTTTTGGAGAGAAGATAATCTATCTAAAGACAGTACCTTTCAAGAAAATTAAACTGTTCATATCTGTTTTGTTTTTTTCCGCCAGCTCTCTTGCTGCTCTGATACGTCGTATGTCCCCCCGGGCGCGTTTCTGAAAATGACTTGCTTCCTTATTGATTGAACCCGTCTTCAGAAAAACTCGCTGAGCTCCTCGAGCACCAAGTAAGAACGCAATTTGATCTCGGGGTTGAATAGAGCTTTTTCTAGTTTTTTGGCTAGGAAACAGCGTTGGAAGTGATGTATTCAGCAAATTTGCAAGTAGAAGTCGAGATTTTCGTTCCTGTAATTTTTCCCCCTCAACAAATACATTCCTAGGTCGAGAATAGAAAGTGAATTATATCCAGTAATAGAATAGAAAATGAATTAAATTAAGGAGTAAGAGGGCAAAAGGGATACCATTACCATGCAATTTCCACGGCACGTTCTAGATTTTTGGTAACAATCTCCTCAGGATTAAGTCTGCTTGAGTCATAAACTTTCTTAGGTGGAGAGCTAGGTAGAATTCTGTGGTTCCGATTCATAGCAGTCTGAGGAATACATCGTTAAATTTGGTGAACAGTCGAGGTTGACAAATATGCGTAATTTACTTTCATGATTTTGAGAGCTTCTATGAACAGATTTTGGGGCATAGAAACCTCATCTAATGTAACCCATAAATGTTTGAGAACCTAATCTTGATCAATAGAGTATGGCAGCGTTTTACCTAGTGTGTCTGAGTTCAAAATATTTTTCAAAACTTGAAGACTAGATGCTTGTGTCCCTTTTGCTTCCTTGGATACTTCTCCTGTGACCTTGTTCATGTACATTCGATTGCCAGTCTCTACTGAAAAATATTCTTCCCACACGGAGCCGTCCTCCACTCCTATTTTATCTGGTGCATCTTTGGAATGCTTCCTTGCTATAATGAGCCTTCTCGTATCCTCTTTCACATCGTCAGGATCTACTGATTTTGCGGTTTTAATCGCTTCCATACTTTCACTTCTGCTGTTAACATTTGCAAATTTGGCTTTTGCATTAGGGCTGTCACTCTGTTTCTGTACTCGTATTCGAGGGGTGTTGACACGATTTTCCCTACTTATTAGCGCCTGCTCAGGGGACGATGCTGTATTCCATTCTGGGGATCGTGCTGATGTCTTCAGTGTTGAAAGAATGTCTCGCTTCAACTGCAATCTTCCTTCTGGAGTTGGTGAAGGCGAATTGAATGCAAGCACCGTCCTTTTGGGAAGCAATTCTAAATCATCTTTCGTTGACTGAGGCTCTTCGGACTCTTCGGAAACTTTTGTAGGGCCTCTCGGAATCCAAGACACACACTGTACAATTTCAATTTTGATTAATAGAGTCTGATACATTCTCTTCTACATATTCTGGTAGTACTTGAGAATTTGTTGAGTGGGCGCTATTTCTTCTTGGCATGAGGACAGGGATATCTGTGTCCAATCCTAAAACACTTTTAGAATACTACATGAACAATTTAAAAAAAATGGGTTTGTACCTTTATCAGACGTACTGGCTGTGTTCAGAGACGAGATGGAAGTATTGCTCTGAATGTAGTCTGGTGTAGCTTCTTCCTAATCTCCCCATCGTGAATTACATCAAACAAATAGAAGAGAATAAAGCGATGAACTATGTACTTAAATATAGCATTTGCAACGACAACAGTACAGAATCATGTCCTGCTCCTACTTCCTGGTATCGGCCTAATTTTTTGGTGGGGGCTCTTGGGCTCCTACAGAAGAAAATGTAACACCATAAATCGTCGCTAATCTCATGGATTAAGACCAAGTCAGTCCTACCCGTGTTGAGACGAAGTTTTGAATGGTGTCCGCTGATACCATGAATAGTAAAATATCAATTTTTCCTTCACACCAATGTAACTTTTGAACCACCTCATGATTAGCCAAAAGCGGGAATGAATGCTTTCGCAGGTGTCTCTCCCGTTGGACGGAGCGAGCTGGACAACAACATATCACTCAAAACGTGCCATTCATTAAGCACAGCTAAAAATAGGTTTAAACAAAAGACTTCAGCGGGTGAATGAGCACATTGCACAAATACATTTCTTCGATTTGATTGTTGTCTGGTCCTCATTGTTGAGAAATGGCACTTTGCGGACAGCAGAGAATGAGAATGCAGATTGGCGGCTTGTTCGACGTTGATACATCCTCGCCGCTGCTGTCCAGGCTTCAACAGAGTGGGACACAGCCCTAACTGTAGCAGGGCGACGGGAATTGCGAGTTAGCTGGAGAGAGCTTCCGCCTTGATTCTCGCTGTACATCGCCGATGCACCCGCTTTGTGCTGCGGTTGCCTAAATGATGCGTCCAACAAACCGAACACGAGAGAAACGCAACAAAATCACGGGGATTCACTCTTGCGACATGAAAATTCTTTCAGTCAGGAATCAAATGGCAGTAGCAGCATGGTCCATCGTGATGTGCTGGGATGCTTGGGCTACGTCATGCACATTGCGTTGTCACGAGAAGCGCAAATCGATGGGGGGGAGACAGTGACATCAAGCAAGCATGTTCAAACGTGATGTTGCGCGTAAGGTGTTCACAGGCCGAGGCGCTACGTGCACAAGTAGGCAGGGGGGGGGAAAGGCACGTTTGCTTCCTTTTGAAGAGTTGTGTTTATTTTTATTAAAGATTATATTTTTATTAAATCGTGCACTGCGTAATCATTCGCGAAGCTTTCGCGAATGCCGCCGCACGTGGGGCAGCACACTTCCGGTGTGCTGCCATGAGTCCCGCCGGAACCCACGTGCCTATGCTGTATTAATATCTACGTTATCTATATTCTATATCCGCGACAACCCCTTTGTTGTCGCACGTGACTTGTGCCCGCGTAGTGGTACGCGCTACACCTCCCCCAAGTCACGTTGCTCCTTCCTTCCTTCCTTATTCCCTTAGACCTTCATCGCTTTCGGAACTTCACCAACCACCAGGTAATAGATTCCTCTCTAACCTTATCTCCTTTGTCGCTTACCCAGAACTCACCTTCGTCCTTAGGTTCGTGTCCATACCAGCCCTCTGCATCAAGGTCCCCCAGGACCTTATACCAGTGCTCAAAGGGTAAGTCGGGAACAGCTAGGTAGAGTAGCTGATATTTTCCGTCCTTTATTTTCATAGCTACCCTCTCCATATTTCGTAATCCAGGGTAGCCTAGATAGACAATCTTCATGCGCCAATCGTCGTTCACCCTGACCTTATTGTTTCCATATTCCACATCGAACTTAGGTCGGGGTCCTAAACAAGGCATTGCTCGCTCCCACACAGTAGGGTTTACTTTAACATCCTCTAGGAGCTTCTCACCGATATCATAATTCTTTAGGTGACTGATGTGGCGCAAGGTGACCCTGTTCCCATCATAGATGTAGTACTGCTTCCTCCCCTTCCTCTCGGTAACCTTTGCAACGCCACCCCAGAAGGGGTCTTGTTTATTTCTCGATCTCAGATTTACCTTGGCCCTAACATACTGTCCTTCCTTTAGAACTCGGCCATCGTACGGGACCTTCTCGTCTTCGCTCTCGGTATCGTCGTCGTTGTCGTCGCCTTCTTCCCTCTCCTTATCCTTGATACCTCCCCCAGACGTGAAGGTGTCGTTTACTAACCCTTGTATCTTGTCTGGTGTGGTGCTATTTATCCTGCTTAGGTTGGCCAAGGTGCGGTGGAGTCGCTCTACCTTGGAGTTGGACTGGGCATAGTATACAGGTGAGGCATCAATATTAGGGTGTGGTAGCTGTAGAAGAGAGGTCTCATTATCCACATGTAACTTCTTTGGTATCTTGTTTATGCTAACTTCATCAGGGATAGCCTGGAGCTCAGACTCCCAGGTACGGTAGCAGTTAGTAAGCCTCTGCTTATATAAGCCTTTGTTCTTCTTAGCAACGTTGACCTTGATAATCTTTTTAACCCAGCACTTTCCAGTGGCCACATCAACGAAGGTAAGGTAGTGATAGCCATCGTACTTATAAACATCAATTTGCACGATATCTAAGAAGTTCCTTGCTTTGATTTTCTTAGATGCACGGCTCTTGCTGGACTCCTTGGTGGCGACGCCTGCCGCCTTCAAGCTGGAGCACCTGCAGCCACGCAGGTATGTCCTTATCTCTTTTAGCTTGTAGGGCCAGTAGTAATGGTAGAGTAGAGCAGTGATATGGTTTTCTCCTACGTGTGCAGGTCCATGGGCGGTAAAGAGAAGGGCTCCCCTGGTCCGCCGTGGCACGTAGGTACGCCTAACATTATTAGTGTATACATATATCCTATCACTAAGTACCTCATGCTTGTGTTTGTATTTATCCAGGTGTTCTTGAAGGTGCTGGAGCTCCTCTGGCTCAGGCAGGAAGTCGCCGTCCTCGAAGGTAATCGCGTTAACCATAGGGGTGACCTGGGTAGGGACTTTCTTTTCGAACAGCCTGCTGAAATAGTCAGCAAGCTGCTTGTCTCCTGGTGCGTAGACCACTGTCCTCTTGTCCCTAAACTCTTCCGTGTCCGCCCTCATAGCTGCATACTCATCGTTAGGCGCTTCGAGCTTGCGGTCGATGCCTAGGAGGGGCTTGTGGTCAGTCATTAAGGTGAAGCTGGGCACCGACAGCAGGTAGTATCTTAGTTTCCTCTGCGCCTCAGTCATGGCTTTATACTCTCCTTTTGTAGGGCTGTACTTGGCCTCAGCTGCTGTGCAGGCCCTGCCCCACACCCGTATGATCTGCTGGTCTTGGGTAAGTACAGCAGCCATACCTAGCTTAGACCAGTCTGTCCATAGGGTAGCTGGTCTAGTAGTGTCTAGCTTAGCATTCAATAGGGTGTTGCTGCATAACTTTATTAGGTTATCGAAGTGGGCATCAAGGCCAGCCTTGGCCCACACCTTAGCGAAGCTGAGGCCTACAGAGTTCTCCTTCCGGTAAGCAGTAGTAAAAGCAGCTGCAGTCCTAGCGTAGGTAGGGGAGAACCTACGTAGTATCCAAGCTGCAGTCTGCAAGAATGACTTTAACTCCTTTGCATTCTTAGGTTTAGGGGCTTGCTGTAGTGCTGCTACTTTCTCGGGGTTTGGGGTGATGCGGCCTTGCTCCAGGTAATATCCACACCACTTGATTCTTGTAGCTAGGAATGTACACTTCTGCAGTCTAATAGTAAAACCGAAGTGTGCAAACCTAATAAATATATTTTCCAGGAGGAAGATCTGAGCGACGACTGTGTTGGTACATATTATGTCATCATCCACATACACAAACACAAACACCCACAACACAGACGCCATCCCATCATGTGTGTATGCCCTGTAGTTCTGACTACTGAACGCATCCCCTGATATGCTTAGGCCGTAAGGGAATACGACGAAGTGCCACTTCCTGTGCCTGCTGGAGAACGCGGTAATGGGGCGGGAGGTTTTGTGGATGGGTGTCTGCATGTATGATTCATTTTTATCTAGGGAAGAGTAGTATTTGTATCCTATGACGTGTTCAATAACGTCATCTATCCTTGGTGTAGGTGTCTGGATCCTCTTTATTACTCGGTTGTGGCGGATGAAGTTGTGCGCCAGGCGGAAGAAAGGGTAAGTAGGTTTCTTAGCTAGCACATGTCTCACGTTCCATGGTGAGTTGCTTGGCTCTATCTTCCCTTCCTTTGCCCATTCATTGATCTGCCACTCTATCTTTTCCCAGTCCGCTTCCGGTCGCCTATGTTCTGGGTCATTGATGATGCACTCTTCGTATCCCTTCTTTAGCTCGATCTTTACTGGGGTAAGCTTGCTGGAGGGCTTCGTCGTCGGCTTGGTGATGTCAGAGTACTTCTCGTTTAATATTTTATTAATGTACTTTTTGCCTTTGTCGATATCCCAATCATCAGCTGGGGGGGTCTTGTCCAGTAGCTCCGTTATCTGTCGGATGGTCTTGCCGGGGTTCTTCTTCCGTAGCTCGGTAGGTGTAGGTAGCTTGTTGTCCGCTAGGTCCATAAACTCTAACGCATTAACGCTTGACTCAGAGGTCCACTCGTCAAGCCGTATCATGTTCTGGCTGATGGTCCTGCCTGACTTCTTTGGCAACTTAGCAAAGTATATCTTGTGATTGTAGAATGATATGATCCCCCCTAATTTTTCTAGGGCATCCTGTCCGAGGAGTAGTTCCATGGATAAAGTCATGGCTACTCGGGTCTTGATTTGGGTCTCCGCGTCGCTGCCAGGTATCTGTAGCTTTAGCATTAGCTCACCGACGGTCTTCATGGAAGAGCTTCCGTCTGCTTGAGCATATTTACGTTCTTTCTTAGTCACTTGATCCAATAGTCCTAACCTTCTTACTGTGCTTAGGCTTATGAAGGACTTCGGCATGCTGCCACTATCCCAAAGGGCAGGTAGTTTCTTGTAGTCTCCGTAGCTGTCTTTAACTTTAACCTTGGTCATAGCAACTTTGATAGTCCTGTTAGCGTCTTCGTCATTAATGTTGCATACTCCTAAGTTCTTTATGTCGTCTAGGGTCATGGGCTTGTCTTGGTCCTGCGTTGCTGGTACTGCTGTCTTCGTCGGCGCCTGCTTAAGGTGATCTAATATTCCGTTTATCTGCTGCTGTATAGCATTGATACTGTTCTGCTTTTTGTTCTTATATTTATTGTTCTTCCCGTTGTTGCTGCCTTGCCATTTGCTGTTGTTATATCCTTGTCCTCTGCCTTTCTTTCTCTTTAACTTCTCGTAGTGTTCGTTGAGCTGCCTGATCGTCATCCTGGGTCGTCCTTCTTTCCTGTCTCTGCAGTCTTTAGCGGTGTGTTTCCCTTTACGTGAGCAGTATCCGCAACGTCGGTTACCTTCCCTGTCCTTGTACCAGTCTCGCTGCGGCTTAATAGCGTTAATGTTTCCTATGCCAGGTACCTTAGGGCTGGTAAACTTGCGGTCCTGCTCCTGCTCGCGTAGGGATATAGCCTGCACTGCTGCCTCCATCGTGGTGTAGCCTTTCTCCGTAACGTAAGTGGATTCCTTTATCTTTAACTTGAACTCTTCAAACCTTGCCTGATCATCACCTGTGTTGTAATTAAAATCATGTAGTTCGTCGATCATATCCTGGAAGCGCGTGGCAAAGTCTCTAACAGGTTCTCTCTCATGCTGCATCATTGCTCTGTATTTTCTAATAGCCTGGGGTAGGGAGTTAGCATCCTGTTCATTTACAAAAGCCTTCATTATCGCCTCAACGTCTCGTAGCCCACTAACTGTAGTGTGTATTTTCTCTAGCTGCCTGATCCGGGTCCTGCCTGTCTCGTAAAGGTCCATGGCTTGCTTTATTATAGCTAGCCATTTGAGCTTGTCGTTTTCGGTGGGGTTAGGGGTAAAGTCGCAGAGTATACTCCTAGCGTTCTTCCACCACCTCCTTGCCTCACCTCTTTTCCCGTTGTATTTCGTTATCATAACCGGTGCTGTTTTAACAGACATGAACTGGGTGTTCCGCTGTACCGGCTGCTGCTGCTTGACGGTGCTCTGGGTCGTCCCCCGCGAGGCGCCCAGACCCCCGTCGTTCCTAAACAAAGCTGCCCACTCTGGAGGTAAGTCTGCTTCGTAATCCATGATGTCCTGCATGATAGCTGCCCAAACATCATGTGTCTGATACTTGTATTCTATCGATACTTTCAGTTTGGCGTAGTTGCTCGCCCTGGGTCGCAAGGCTCGTAATGCCATTACGACCTTCTTGCTTTCGGCGGCCACGTCCTCGTCGTCCGCCTCGTAGAAGTTCTCCAGTGCCTCTGCTGCTGCATCTGCTTTCTTAATCCCGGGTGCTGGTCCCGGCGGTGCCTGTGGAGGTGTTCCTCCTCCTTCCTTAGCGTCCGTATCGCCCTTCCTTTCCTGTTTCTGCTCGTGCCCTTGCACGGCCTGCGAGCCAAAGTCCTGCTGTTCTTCTAGCTGCTGTGACATTGTTAGTCAAATCGTTTCCCGTGTGTGGAAGCCAAAGGTTGTTGCGCGTAAGGTGTTCACAGGCCGAGGCGCTACGTGCACAAGTAGGCAGGGGGGGGGAAAGGCACGTTTGCTTCCTTTTGAAGAGTTGTGTTTATTTTTATTAAAGATTATATTTTTATTAAATCGTGCACTGCGTAATCATTCGCGAAGCTTTCGCGAATGCCGCCGCACGTGGGGCAGCACACTTCCGGTGTGCTGCCATGAGTCCCGCCGGAACCCACGTGCCTATGCTGTATTAATATCTACGTTATCTATATTCTATATCCGCGACAACCCCTTTGTTGTCGCACGTGACTTGTGCCCGCGTAGTGGTACGCGCTACAGTGACAAAGTGACGTGAACGTTTTGAACTTTGCTTTGAACGCCTTGAACTCTTTGCACTCACACACACTTGGAGTCAAACTTGTCCTTCGATCAGCACAAAACAACTCTCTTGCTTTGCCAGCTTTGCTCCGCTCTCCCAGCCGCTTGAGGTGCACTCAGCTTGTTGGCAGTGCTTGTGCATGCACACCTTCCAGCCTTGGTTGTTGGAACACCAGACCACACCAAAGTGAACACGAACCTTTGAAGTTGAGCGTGCAATGCTCAGCCAGTGTGCCTGCCAGTCCGCAGCAGCAGCAGCATCACGATGGAGTCGATCTCTCAAAAGCTCTGGTCACCTGCTAGCCTGGCTAGCTGGTCATCGACGCACGTCCAGACATTGCACTTGCCAAAACGCCAAACGTTTGCGCTTTTTGGCTTTCCTTGAAAATGACTGAACGCGAGGGGATGGTGACTGAGCGCCATTGAGTTTCCTTGCCACCATCACGTTCTTTCCTCGTGCCAGCATGGCAGTGTGATCCAGTGATGCTTGCAATGGTCACAGACAACGCACGCACTGGCGTGCTGGAGTGATGCAACGTGGACAATGACGCAATGTGGTGTGAACACCATGCTAGGATGCACCATGCACCAGACAACGTGACGTTGCTTTCTAGCTTTGTTCGATCATCACGATGCATGCGCCAGGACAATCACTGCGTGGTGACATGTGCTAGTGGTGTGGTCAAGGCGGCTTGGACAATGGACACAGTCAATGTGCACTGCACGTGTGTCATGCACCACGTTGTCTGCAATTTGGCTGCAGCAGCATGCACACGTGGTGCAGGCAACCATGCTAGCATGGCATTGGTGTGCGATGCAACGCTGAGACATTGCAATGCAATGTGCGCTTCAATGCAGTGCCATCGATTCATCGTATGCACCATTGCATCACCTCGATCAGTGTGCTCCATCGATGCGTGCGATGCGAATGTTGTCACCACCATGCTAGCATGTCCCAGATCTAGAGATGCCCACGACCGAAACATGTTCGCTCCTTCGGAATTCATGTGGTATATTGCATGTCTATCATTGGTTTGCACACTACAAAATAATATAAAACACCTACACCTACACCACACCACACACACACACACACACACACACACATCCACCACATGTACGGACACACATTGCATCGCAAATGTTCACATATTTGCATCCACACAAAATGAAGGGGCACATCTTTGGACGCCATTTTTTCTTAGAAGAGGCGATGGAGTGGGTAGGCATCATGTTGAATGAATAGTATGCTCGCAGCATGGATGTCATACACATCGAAGATATGAAATGTAACTTTAATTATAACACAATGAGCATCGCTATTAGACACCCAGGTATCCAATATGTACGTCCGATATATTCGTCGCATATATTAGTTACCATGTCTATTAGATCGAAGGGGTTCTAAATTTATGTCTATCTCGCACGCGAGACTTCTTTTGTCTCGAAGCACAATTCGAGCGTCCTAAGAGGATGTTACGATAAAATCTCTTCCTAAACTATCTCCCAGAGGCCCACGCATCGAGTGTGACGGTCGTCTCTTTACTCTTTTCTGAGATGTTGACTAATATAAGCACGTTATTCTATGCAATAAGAAAGCTTTATGATTTACCGTTATCCCTCGACTATTTCTGCTCAGGGTAGAAATTCTAACGAGCGACCCTAGGAAACCTCACTGTATTAGACAGAGCTGTAACGATTAGAACAATGTCCTTACCTGATTTTCCGAGGATTCTTCTTTCGAATATCGGATCTTTATTTGTAGATGGTTCGTCCCACCAATGACCTTTTTCATTGGGTTTCACACTTTCAGGAAGATTCAGACCTAAACGAGAGAGATTCGTCGAGGATCCTGTCAGCCCGCCTAATATCGAGCACTTAGATCTTCGTCTGCGACCACTTTTAGTTCTTGCCCTACAGACGCGGTCCCCAAGTGGCCCACGTGATCCAACTCGATCAATGTCGCATTTTGGGCTTTCTTGAAGGGAAATAGTTGCAATATCTCTTTCTATAAGCTTGCGAATGCACCCAGGTTCTGAGCTTGCTTCGAAAGGACGTAAAACCTTCCGAATCTCAAATTCGACTTTCTTCGGATCGTTTTTTAAAGCTGGATTTGAATCTCCGTCTACCCCGTATCCAAGTTTTTCAACTTGAAATCTCATTCCGGAGTTCTTCCTATCGTGAAAATGGAAACTTCCGCTTTCGTCTGCAATCATGATCTCGCAATCTCCCTTACTCTTGAAGCAAACAAGAGCGTCCGAAGTTGTTCTTGTGTTATGTGTCCTAATTCTCCCTTAAATTTAAAAATTAATCAAGCAAAAGCAAGATGATTCGAAAGAGTGAAAAGAAGGGGGACCTGCACAGACTGTATTCTCGTAGTCTTTCGCTGCGTTCAGCTCCACGGTGGCCTTAATAGATGGGATTCCCACTTGATTCATGATAGGAGTTCCACCCAGGTCCTTGAGTGTAATGACCACGCATCTTCGATTCCGTATCTTACACCTATCGAGGCTTGAGGCTTCCATGAGGCTTCACAGGAGCGTGTTGCGGCTCTTAGAAAAGCAAAGCGCCGGAGGTGGGGGTTTGGCCAAGTGCCGATTGCTAGCAGTACAGTATGCAGAAACCGAGAGAAAAGAAGTGGCATGCGAACGGACAGGTATCAAATCCAGGCGATTTGTGACCACTGTGCACCCGTCCCACTCACTCCTGCGAAACAACGGCCTTCGGTCGAGTCCACAACGTCTACATGACCAGGGATTTTCTTGGAGAGCTGGGTTTGTGTTGGGGGAGAAGAGATAGCGTTTTCATTCGGAGACAAACACATTGTCATGTCGCAAGTTGTGGTTCGTGGACCACCCTGCATTCATGAACTGCAAGGCCTTCGGGAAGAATCTGCTCGAAATGATCGCCTGTTTCACACAGGAATTGCAGCCGACCCCGTGAAGTTTGAACCGACGGCGGGTAGTGACCGGTGTTAGCAAAGAGGGGATCGTAAAAAAAGAGGGGTACATGCACACATCTCCAGGCGTTTCTCAAGTCGCACGGTGCTGGTGCTGGTAGGGCCTTTTAAGGAATCTTATATTTTGTGAAACATCTTCCAATGCGATGTGAGCGCCATGGAGATTTCATTGTCTCTCCAATCTAATTGGCCCGGGACTCTGTGCCCTCGCCTTGACCACCAGCCAACACATCTCGATATTTCTTGTTGTCAGTTGTTGCCGTGTCTTCAAGGATGTAACCGGCGCCTATTTCTGACCCATTTTGGATTTCCACCTCCTCTGAATCGTGTGCATGCGGTGAGAACTCTGTCGCACAGCCTGGAGCGAAAACTCGCTCTGCGTGAAATGCGATCTATTTTAGGAGGTGCGACTGAGAAATAATCATGTGTCGTAGAGGAATTCACCTGTAATCAAACCGAAACAAACCCTACCAGCCCTGCTTCCAGATCTCCAAATCCACATACACCTACCCACCGCCCCCCACTAAGCAAGTCCTCTGAGCAGAGCTTCACAAAGACCCCTAGATTTTGGATAATCAAGAAAATACTTACTAACTCTAATGCAGAGGTCTGCTGATCATCTTTATGATTCTTAAATAGAATGGGGGAGGGGGGCGAGCAGAGAGTCATGGATGTTCAGAATGTGCATGCGTAACGGTTGGGATTACAGTGGTTTTTGTTAACTCAAGCGATCAATTGTATCCGTTTCGAATTTGCAGCTTGCACAATGTTTTCCCTGCCCTAGGATAGGTTGCCACAATCCTGTTCACATTCGTGCATAAACACACGATTGCATGCTGACAATTGGCAGATTTCATATACATGTGTTTGTGTTTTACGTGCCATACCATCCACCCTCATCCCGTGCCAACTCATACGGCTGTATTTCTTCGCTGCTGCCACTCACTGCCATTGTTTCAACAAGGTCGCTGGCCACCGCTGCGTGCGCTCTTACACTGTCCCTGTCCCTCGGACACCCCGTTCGAAATGTTGCGAATGCTAAGTCTCGATTTTCATCAACGCCGTTTTCATCTTCACCCTCATCTCTGAGGCTGGCAGGGGGCCGAGGAAGTGCATCATTGTCATTGCCTCGCAGTACCCTCCAAACGGAAGCCGTCACGAACCCGCAGCCGCTCGTGCAACGTCGCCAGCGCTTTGGTATCAAGACCGAAAAGCCATCATTCCTCAGGAAGAAAGTGATGACCTCCTCTGGTGTCTCCACTGGAGCGACATCAAGAGCCACGGAGGTAAGCCACTTGAATCGCGTGATGATAACGAGAGATGTCAATCCTACTTCATTGCAAGGGGTGACGTAGGCTGATTCTGCAACACCATTCAATCAGGAGGGCCTGTCTTCCAGCCCCACTCCTTTCTGGAAGAACAATAAGCGGGCTATGTCGATCAAGACTTTGTCATCCTTGGCGATGCTCAGTGTGCTCCTTTTCAGTGCTCCGCCAGCCTTTGCGGCGGTGGCGTCTGGAGCAGCCATGACGATGTCTGACTACTGGCGGTACTTCTTTGCCGGTGGCGTGTGCGCGTGCCTATCTCACAGCTTGGCTACACCAGTGGACGGTAATAATGCAGATATTCTACGTAAGGATCGATAGTAGTATCGTGTACATGCTTGAGCAGGTGGGGGAGCTTGCCTAACACCAGAATGAAGTTTGGGACTCGATACGTATTTGATTTAACGATGTGGCGGAACTCTCCTCTTCTTTTGCCTCTGTTCCTTGG
The DNA here is from genome assembly GCA_000320545.1 of Bigelowiella natans CCMP2755. Taxonomy (NCBI): domain Eukaryota; phylum Cercozoa; class Chlorarachniophyceae; genus Bigelowiella; species Bigelowiella natans. The sequence goes on along the minus strand of ADNK01000816.1, from coordinate 21,902 downwards.
TATCTCTTCTTTCTAGTTGTGAAGACGAGACAGCAGACGGACCCTGAACAGTACAGAGGGTTGAGCGTTCCTCAGGTTTTCGCTAAGATTGTAAGGTCAGCTGAGTTTCTTTGAGGACGGGGCAAGTATTAGTTGCAGTATTTCCTGAGATTCTTCCTGATTTTTACTTTCTTTTCTGTCGTTGTTGCTATCTTGTGTGCGGTGGAACAGAGAGGAAGGACCGTTTATGTTGCTAAAGGGATTGGGGCCAACCGCTCTTGGGTATTACATCCGATTTACGGCAAAAATTCTGAAGCCAAATTGTTTTGTATGTTCTTTTCCTGGTGGGATCGCAGTATGTGTGTGTGTGTGTGTGTGTGTGTGTGTGTGTGGCGTAGATGTTGGTCTACCTCACCGATCGTCACGCTTACTACCATCATATCATCATCACCGTCATCATCATCATTATCATCTTCATCATCTTCTCATCACCATCTTCATCATCTTCTCATCATCACACCACCAGGTATCTTTTCGAGGGCGCGATGAAGTTTGGATTCTACGAGCTCGCGAAGCCCTTTATTTTCCAGATGACGGGAGGCACCAGCAAGTGAGGAATAAGAAATGCCGTATTTAGTTCTGTCGTAAATGGTGAACGAACTGATGAGAGCAGTCCAGAGAGTAATGTTTGAATGGCCCGATCTCTCTCAACCCACGTGTGCTACTCCACTCTCCACCGTCACGATCATGATGATGGTGATGATTATCTCCATCATTAACATCAGGTTGCTGGACTTCCTGATTGCCGGATCGCTCGCTGGAACTGTGGCTGCTCTTGCTCTCTGCCCTCTCGAGGCAGCGAGGATACGCCTGGTGTCCAACCCGAAATATGCCAAGGGCCTCTTTGACGCTATTCCCAAGGTGCAACAGCGAAAAGGCGAGAGAGAGAGGGAGAGAGAGAGAGAGAGAGAGAGAGAGAGAGAGAGAGAGAGAGAGATATGAAGCGTTAGAGCAACGCCTTTTTTTTTTTTTGACGCCTCTTGAGAGCTCGCATTATAAGCATACAATTGACGTCTCTGCCGCAGATGGTGACGGAGCGTGGAGTCTTCAGTGTGCTGTTTGCTGGACTCCCAGCCCAAATGGCAAAGCAAGTGCCATACACCATGGTGAAGCAGGTCATTATAGCATTCCATGCACCCGTCGCTGACGATGAGCTAACTGCTAGCAGTGAGCGTATTAGTTGCCGCTGTTGTTGTAGTGGTTGTCGTTGTTGTTGTATTTCCAACTTAACGCATCAGCATCATCACCACCACCATCAAAACCACCAACCATCATCAGGTGTCTTTCGACTTCCTCACAGCGTATGCGTACGCGTCTGTGGCGGCAATGGGAATGGGCGTGACTCCCAACATCAAATGGGCCATCACGCTATCAGCGGCGTTGACCGCGGCGTTCTTCTCTACCCTCGCTTCGCAGCCGGGCGATATGCTGCTCTCCTCTGTGAACAAGTATAAGGAGGACGGCAGCAAGCCTACCACTGCAGAGGCTGCTCGCGACATTCTCTCCAAGGATGGTGGGTTCCGACGAAAACCAATGATCGATCACTAGGCACATATGAGCGCTGCACAAACACCGCACATGCACATGCACGCATACATTCTTGTCGAATAGACACTTCTTATAATATAGTAGAAACATATTCAATGCACCATACGTGTAAAGGAGATAAACGTTGTTTTTCGTGTAGGTTGGAAAGGGCTCTTCCGCGGCACGAAGGCTCGAATTCTGCACACCGGGTATGATTGCCAACTTGCTTTTTGTGTGTGTGTGGGGAGAGAGAGAGAGAGAGAGAGAGAGAGAGAGAGAGTTAGGTCTAACGTGTCATTCTAGACGTGATGTTGGTGGTTTAATGGAGGGGAAACGGTGTCCCTCTTTGTGCGTATTTGATGCAATGAGGACTACTAAATCGATGCTCATTTTTGTTCTCTCTTTCATGGGCGCTCATGCACGCGCTCGCATAAACTCTTCCTCACTATATTTTCCCCCATCCTCTTCCTTTTGTTGTTGTTGTCGTTGTCGTATCCTCCTCCTCCTCCTTCTCCTCCTTTGTTTTCCAACACCGCAGAGCTATCGTGACGGCTCAGCTGACGCTGTACGATATCGTGAAGCAGCTATGTGGAATTGCGGCGACAGGCTCCACCTAGTCGTCTTGAGCTGCTGATGAGTTGTAGTTGCTGCGTGCTTGGTCTCGTTCCTTCTAGTTGTGGATGGAGTGGATGGAGTGTATGAACGTGTGTGTACACCTCCCGATTAATCTGAGGAAGAGACGTGGAACTTGGAACTACAAAAACGACACTCCTTGCCGCTCTCCCCTGTTTCGTACTTTTTTCTTGGTGTCATCCTGTCTATCATTCTTCTGTTCCTTCGGACGCTACCCTTGATGATTCTCTTCCTAGTACTTTGGTCTATTTCGCTCCTGACACGTATCCACATTGGTTCATACTGTATTCAAATCTACACGAAAATCACGAGGCAACTGTGTACTAGTATACATTACGTTTTCACAGAAAACATTTTTTAGATTTAATTTCTTCGACGTCCGAAGGCTTGCATCTACCATAATGTTGATAGCAACAGCTCTGTGTATGATGTGTATATGTTTGTACCATGAGCTATCGTTTTTACCGCAATAAAATCTGTAGTTGATCTTATTAAAAGATCGCTAAAACATCTTGTCTCATGCAATCAACATTAATGCATAGCGCAGCTAGCTATAACATAGCTATGCGCGTAACTGCAGATGGATGACATCGTGCACCCGCCGCACATGCTAGCATGGCCCCACATTCTAGTTTAGTAGCATCTGCTTTCATCGCAGTTCATGATGCACGAAAATAATTGCAAAGCTCGCAAAAATAACAATTATACAATTCTGGCAACGAATGTAAAATATGAACTATTGTATGGTACGTTTAAGAACAAGTGCAAATATGAAACAGAAAAACGACATTGTTGTTGCGGACTGCAGCATGTAATTCAGCGTGAGCAAACCAAATAAACCAGCATGCGTATAGACAGAAACTAGAATGATGATGACTATAGTCACCATGTAACATGGATAGAGATATGCTATTATATAATAACTTGTGTCTCTATACATGATGATACGATTCAGCAAAGGTGTAAGCATTGAATGAGACACTATTTTTGGTCGGCAAGTAGTCTAGGAAGTAGCGTTTATTTTAAAGACATAGTTTCTCATTTTTGCATACTCGTAGGTTTCTTCGAATCCAGCGATGTCACGTCTTCTACACTCCCCCTTCTACGCTCCGAGCCTCCTTTCGGAACTTGACTCATCGGAAGAGAAAGGAGGACGATTTCGCTTTCTTCTCACAAGAAGACAACAACTAGACAACCGTGCCGAAACACCTTGTCGCAAGCCTAAAATATCATTCAATTTGGAATATTTTTCGTACTCTCTGTAATCCCCGTCCCTGACGGAGGTTTCCGGTGCCACTGCGAATAGCGCGTTTCCGAAGCATTTGTTTTTAATACAACGACAACGAATGAAAATTGTCGTAGAACATAAATCCCTTCCAATTCATCCCAATTCTTCGCCGACTGTGCTGTCAGCCCGTCTATTTGGGAGGGTCGCAGTATCATCTGCCTCAAACGACGGACCATGACGCTCCGCTATCTCATACCGCTTACATCCCTGATCGCATCGGCGCACATATGCATGTTTTCTCCACGTCAACGTGGGGTCTTGAATGACCCTTTGATGCCTGGCGATCCATCGTGCTACCGAAGAACGGGCTATTGTGGCGGAGTTGCTCCGGGTGCCCCATCGGCCAAATATGTTGCGGGGCAGGAGATTGATGTTCTCTTCCAGCAGAACGTAACCATTATTATGACAGTTTGTGTTGGTGATGATCCTTTATTATTCCTAAACATCTGGTACCTCTCCACTCCTCTTCAACAGTTGAATCATTGGATGAACACAAGGCCAGGATATTTTGACATTTCTATCGCTTACACAAGAGACCCATCGAATGATGATTTCGAAACGCTTGCAAGAATGTCCGACTACGCTGCGCATGACCAGGTATGCTACCTCCACGAATCTTTGCTCTGAAAGATTTCCTCACAACTTTCGCCCCCCTCAGGTGTTTCAATCCAATTTCACATTAACCGTAAAACTGCCACCAAAGTCAACTTCGCATGGAGTTATTCGATTGCGCTACGTGAGCAACAACCCAGATGAGATAGACCCAAAGAATAACACGGATGCCGTGTTCTACAATTGTGCAGATGTGGAGGTAGGAGCAACACAAAACTCATTCGTAACGCTCGCTAAAACAGTATGCAAAAAATTTAATACATTAACCCCCCCCCCCCCCCCCCACTCCCCCCCACTCCCCCCCCCTCTCTTATTAGATTTTGGCTGACCCTAGCATGAAAATTAGAGGAAATAATGTTGCTCGAGAGGACGGTCGTGGTTGCCGGTGCATCGAAGAGCCGACTACTTGTCCCGCTGGAACTTCTGCAAAGAAGACTGGAAATTGCGGAAACCACGGGCAGTATCCTTACTATTGCTGCGTGAAAGAATCTGGGCTCATCGGTCTACTAAATCCTACATATCTTCAGAATAGAAAGGAAGCCGCTTGCTCACTACCAGAGCAGGTACATACACGCACTGTGGTTCGGACTTAATGTGAAGAGCGCGTCGTTTGACAATATCCTCGACGAACATATCATTTGCCAGATGAATATACCCCTGACCTGCGAGTGAAAATATGTACTCACGAAATGCTACTATAGTGTGAATTGGGAATCATCCCTACTGTGAAAACCAAAAAATATTTGATGAGGTGATTCTCTTTTGTGGTCTGCTTTCTCTCTTTCCACATGATACATGTTATCGGTGACAATCGGGATCCCAGTTCACCTTCAGCGCCCACGAGACAAATGAACACGGAGTCGCTGTCCACACAGTATACTGGGACGGTGCTTCGGGAATGACCCGCTGGGACCGTTCCGGTCGCTTCTTCGGATCTGCGGTCGAGAGGCGTATGTCTCTCATCAACGACTACAACAAATCCATTGAGTACGTGTACCTTGCCGACGAGGATAAATGCTCTTTGTATGGCCCCGATCAGTACTACTCCTGGACGTACGGGCCTGGAGCAGGCCACACCAGTCACAATCGTACTTTTGTAGGCGACACAGAAACCGTCGTTGATACTTGGTGGGGTGGTGGAAACGGGGCTAGATTCGTGACTTCGCCTATCCTCAACGACGCGGGATCGCAACTATTTAATCATGAAGGACTCCCTCTGTGCAGGCCTATCGCTTGGAACATCGGTGGAAAGTATTTCGCCGTGTTCGATTTCAAGTCTGTAACCCCCGAGCCTGATGTGTTCATTCCAAGCAAGTCTTGCAAAAGAAAGCCATTGTTCGTTGGATGCAACGCAAATCGTACCAGGACAGCATTTTACCAGCTTTGAGTTGAGCGTGTGATTCAGACATTCCCGTCGCGGATTACAGTGTTCTCAGTCAAAATGCTCCCAGAGATGTACTCCTCTGATTGTTCATTTTCGAGAAACTGAAGAACTATTAAAAGCAGAAATCAAGCAAATTGTTCACGCGGGGGTAGATAGAATGTTTTATCATGCCGCTTTCTTGAAACACCGCCTTCTTACCTATCGAGACTTGATCACAATAGGTGTGCTATGCACTTATCTATCAAGAAAATAGATCGCTGGTGATGTAAAACAAAATTGTGCTTCCTCGATGTAAACATATTTGTAATTATGTGCCTGAGTTAAACAAAAATAGACACAATGTACAATCATATCTGTGTCCATAGCTAGATAGAACGTTCGCGATACGATCAACATCGACTGCATTGTAATTCTTATTATTACCGTGTAGCATTCGCTGTACACTGTTCGATTTGCTCCAATGTTGTACATGCCATCAGCTACATTAGCTACCATTCATGTACGTGCGGGCGAAGCCAACATGATTGAGCGTAGAAATGCAAGGATCATGTGGATTTTGATGGGAAAATGTGTCTTGCATTTGCAAATGCTATAAATATTACTTAAAGATCATCTCATAGCAGAAATTCAGATTGCAATGCATTCTGCAACCTGTATCACACGATGAAGTAGTTTCAGGGCCCGTCCGAACTAGCGAACTATCTAGCTACAACCCTTGAGGAAGAGGGGGAAAACATCAGCATTAACACGGTCGTAGTGAGCTGGTAAGCTTTTCAACAATCGCAATACAAAGCCCCGGAAGGGCTGATTTCTGTAACACCGCCAAATCCTTCTCGTGGGAAAGCCTGAGGCCTCAAATACGTCGTCCAGGACGAGACCAGGCTTCCTCAGCAGGAACAGAACAGCACAGCACAGATGAATCCTCCACTACTTCATGCACATTTACTTAGTATCTCTTTTCACTCTCACCCCGCTCCCCCCCTCTTTCTCTCTACTTTTTCTCCTACTAAGAATTTGGAGCACACACAGAGAAGCCGATGCTCTTCTTCGGGAATGCGCATCGTCGAAGAGAGACCGTTCCCATCCAACATCGCGACAACACCAAAATCTCTGTCGCAACCAATGCATCGCATGTGTTTGCTTAGTTCCTCGCCGGGAGACATTTCTGGGAATGCTCCACAATGACAAGAAGGCCGTTGTCTTTCATTTTATAAGTTTGCTGTTGAGAACATACGAGTCGTCTTTGATGAAATCGCCTGCATTTTAGGTCGGGAGAAAAACTCGGAAAATTCTTCTCAAGAGAGCACCGGACGCTCATTTTCCACAACTCATCCCTATGTCAAGGTGGTGGAATGGGGCGGGGAAGGGGGTGACTGAATGAGATTTTTCTTATATTCTAAGCCAGAATTACATAGGTTTCGAAACGTACGCCGCTCTCCACTCGCTGAAGGTATCTATCTTCAACCTCCCTGCTTTTGGCAAGCGTAATGAACCCCAAACCAACTTCTCAGGAAAGGAAGAAGCCGAAAAGACTATCGATGACCAAATTCGTGATCTACGGAAGGAAAATCTTGACGGACTTGACGAAGCGAACGCTGGAATTTTGGAAGCTACTCACATTGGCGTATCTACGACTCACAAGCTTGCCCGTCAAAATGAGGACCTGCGGAAGGCAGAGAGGGATCTGGATGATAACGAAGGTGAGGTTTGTAAGTCGAAGGTAGATGCATTCGGTTTAATTTATGGGTGATATGATTTACATGCAGAGAATATAGACAGCGCAGAACAGCAATTGGGAAGAATAGAGAAACTACAAGGCCCATGCTGGATATGCTTCCTGGCATGCCCTGATCATGCACCTCCAAGGTAGGTGTTGATTGAACAAAATGCATCATGACATTATTAATACTGATATACTTCGCATTTAGCGTGCAAAGAAGACACAATAGAAACGAGGGGAAAATCAGGGCATCTGCAAAAGTTAGGCACCGTCGGAACGAGACGCAACCGTTAAAGAAGAAAACGAGCGAAATTAAGAGTGAAGGGAAGACCACAGAAGGACAAGAATATGAAAATAACTTTAACAATAAACTGGACAACCTTGGTAAAAATCTAGAAGTGCTGTTAGAAGTGACAAAGGTATGTTATTTTTATTTTGCATCTGTCATTAAGTGTGACTTATGGATTCCCTGTGCGTTTTCAGGATCAAAAGGAAGAATTAAACAAAACCCCTGAAGTAACGAAAGCGTTAAATAGAAAAATTGACGATCAACGGTAATGAGCCAAAACGACTTAAAATGTATCGAGAGAAATGCTTACTCGCTTGTCCCATCATACGTAGGACCAGAATCAAAAGAGCGGATAGGCGGGCAAAGGCTGCACATGCTCGAGAGAGTGGATGCACCATTGTGTAATTTACTGCACGTTAAAATGTTTATGCGCGATACTTAAAAGAGCAATGAACCGTCAACTATAAGCAAATCTACGACTAGACGGGTTTATCACACAAAAAGGGAATAGTTACATATGGACTATTCATGTACAGACACTACTATCAGCATCGAGCGAGAAATAAGTTGTAATGCACCTCGCGTACAAAGTGCACTAGAACGCACTTGAAAATAAAGGTTATATGTGTGGGCCATCGCAGCAAGTGATCTAGCGAGGCGCGGCATTATGATGTGGCGCTTTGGGAAATGCAGCATGAGACATAAAATGCATCACGCCTAACCATATAACGAACTAGTGTTCGCCACCTGTAAACGCTATATAATGCTCATTGGCAAAGCGCACATGCCATGCTCTTAATTACATCTACGTACATTGGATTACGCGATGCATGTTACCTGACGGGTTATTTTCTAGTTATCGCAAGATACAAATTCACTGTTTAACACTAGTCACCTTTTGCATGCCTGATTCGCTTACTGCGCCTCAGGCCTACGCGGGTTGGACAATTGCTGATTGCTTTCTACAAGAGCTACTGATGCACTCCTTCGGCTTCGCTTCGGTCGCGTACTTTGAGATCTCATCCGTTTCTGACGCTGTTTTTTCTCGTCGGCACCATTCGCTTCTCCCTCATCGCTGAGGACGTCTCCTTCAGGGTCCAGCTGGTCGGCGTCCTGATGATCCGCCTGATGCTCCCCGAAGAGTAAATTTCCCTTGTGCGCCTCCGTAAGTGTGATTTCGCCGTTGCCATTCTCGTCGAGTTCGTGGAACTTCTCCACGATGCTAAGTAGATGCTCTACGTTGACAAGTCCCAGGTGCTCCAGCTGGGTGCAGAGAAACTCTGCGAGGTCAATCGAGCCGTCCTTCTCCTGCGCGCTCCTAGCCCTGGGGCTGTGTGACGCTGCAATCTCTTTGAACTCAGAGAGCAAGAATCTGTCCTGAGACATCTTCTCTTTGAGGCGGTGCGTGGCGCGATGATCCAGCCATATAGTCGCAAACTGCGTTGTAGCGGCTGCAAATAAAGGCACCCCCACCAGGCAGTAGACCGCCGTGAACAGAAGGTACGGCGCTTCGTTCGTGGGTCCCATAAGCCCGCCGGTGCTGATGCTTGTAACTGCAAAGTAAAGTGAGGTGATTATCGTCCACCCTTCAATCACAGACCCGTACAGAACTCCCATAAGCAGCCAAAAAGCCAGGAGCAGGCTTTCCTTCGACGTGGTATGGGCGAGCAGCTTCTCGCCTAGGCTCTGCAGTGCGGCCTCCTCATCACCTTCTTCATCGGACCTTTCTTGATCTCGACGCTTCATCAGCACGATTCGCGCTGCTGCCGACTCGAATAGGATCGAGAGCATCGTGGTGGAGATCAGGGCTCCCATCAGCGCGCTGCAGGTGGTGAAAAGTCGGCTCAGTTCGTCCTCCTCGGAAAGCACACCAAAGCCTATCGAAAGTCCTGACTGGACCGTATAGTAGAAGGACGATGCAAAGTCCCAGCGCAGCCTCCAACAGTAGAAGCCTGTGCCCACTGCAAGATAGAGCACCAGAAAGCCAACCGCCAGGCCCTCGTTCGAGATACCGCTCCTCGCGCTGCCTTTACCTGCCGAGTGGGCACTGGAAGGAGATCGACCCGTGGACGCTAGCAACTTTGCCATGATTCGTTTCCGTCTCTGAATGTTCTCTGTCGCATCGTGTTTCTGGGGGCCAGCTGATCGACGGCTGCTGCGGCCCCTCCTCTTTGTCTTCCTGGTTCCATCCATGAACGGCTCCCTGCTCTTCTCTCACTCTGCGCGTCTTCTTTTACCTAGTTCCTGTGTGCGTCCTGGCGCTCGATCGCTTCATTCGTGATCCCTCATGGGCCCGCTGGGTGATCGCTCTGTCTGCTTGCGATAACTCAGAACAAATCTTGGGCGATGAAAGGAGATAAAACACGTCGTTTTATTACCTGCGACATGATTTTAAGATGTCGCACGGACTAATATTGCCCTGTTATTTCACCAAACTGCGACGACGAACCGATGACGGGCGGCGGGAGGCGGCCCGTTGCACTCTAGAAGCCATCGAAGCTGCGTGCGTGCGTGCGTGCGACGATACGTGGATAGAGAGAAAGAGAGAGAGAGCAAGGTAGGCGCAGTGCCAAACGCTGGGAGAATGGATTCGCGTGGGACAGTTCAAAGAGCTGTTAAGCTCGCGCAAGACGATCTCAAGGCCCAAGATCAAGAGTCCCTCTGCATCGGAGGTCGGGAGGGAGAAAAGGAGGGAGGGAGGGAGGGAGGGAGTGGGGGAGAAGAAGGTGCTTTCATTCGTCGGCAGCTTCATTCATCTCATCTACTGTGCAGTCTTAGAAGATCTTCGTTTATTTAGATCTGGTTGTCCTAACGGGCTTGAAAAAAGCATCGCACTACAACGGCCAGTATGCCATCGTTTCTGGCCAGGTATCAATGCCGCAGCTCTGCTTGATATCCGGGCCGCTCATAGTCCCTCTCCCTCGTCTTATAATCGCTCAGGCTAAAGGCGAACGCCTCCCTGTGCGCTTGATAGAGAACCGTGGTGAGTGGCCATGTCCCCATCGAATTCTACAGTGAAGCCACTAGCCTCATTCGCAAATGTTTGGTCCTTACACAGAGAAGACGTTGGCTGCCCGGCCCTCAAATCTCCTCAAAGCCACGTCGATCAAAAGGTGAGCGCCTATGAGGAATATTCACCGTGCACGAGCGGAATGGAAGACACTGAATGCAGCTTGTTTTCGTAGTGCAGAAGCAAGAGACACGAGTAAGGTGCAAGCCGTCCTCGCCAAGAGACTTCCACCTCCCTTCCGAAGGTAAAGTGTGGTCTATCCGCCACACACTTCACACTCCCCCTCCCCCCCCCCCTCCCCCTCCCCTTCCCTCGGGATGATGGGTGTTTCTCTCTGCTATTGTTGGTGAACATCGCATGGCCCTGGTCTCATCAATCGGATTGATGATCCTATCCTGCTCTCTGTCTGTGGTGCCAAACGCAGCGACTTTCTGTACGTCCCCCCTCCGCTGACGAAGGTGAGAGCACCACGCGGCGCAGAGGGTGGTGTGGCCAGTGGAAATGGCAGCAGCAGCAGCAGGGGTGCTCAAATCATCTTGTCCAACATCCTTATCCTGCTTCCCGGCCTAGGTGCTACTACTACTACTACTACTACAACTACTACTACTACTACTACTACTACTACTACTACTGCCATAATAGTAATATATCATGTGGTGGAGAGTGGTGACCTAGATCTAATATTTAGCTGCTGTTCGTGGTTGTTGTTGCTGCTGCTGCTGCTGCTGCACTTTGCCTCTTTGAACGGATCTCTCCCGCTCCTTGCACCCATCCCTGTAGGCGACACGGCTGCACCGTATCGAAAATTCGCTGCGAGCATGGAACTCCCACAGACGGGCTGTGTCTCTCTTCGGCCTCCTTTGCCAATTCCCTTAGACATGGGGTGATGATGGCGTTTGCGTGTGCGTCGTTCGTGCACAACGATGATGATGATGATGATAAGGAGGGGGGGAGGGGGGGGATATTGAATATGTGCCGTTGTCATCATCATCATCATCATCATCATCATCATCATCATTATCATCATCATCAATGATCGTCTGTCGGTTTCTTGCTTCTGTGAAGGTATCAATGGTTCGAGTCGTTCGAGCCTGACATGAATCTCATACAGCCTAAGAAAGTGGGTGCATTGTGAGTAGTTGTAGTCGTAGTAGTAGTAGTAGTTTTCTTATTATTATCACCATCCTTACACATTCCCACTAACAAGGGTGAGAAGCGACGAATACGGTCGCTGCAGAAATCACGCTCTATTTTGCACGACGCCATAGGGGCTATCAGAGGTTCTTCCCCCCCCCCTCCACCCGGCTCTCACCCCACCCCTCTAACTGCTGTATACATAATAACCTTGAAGTGTGAATACACGAACTGAGGAGAAGATCAAAATCATTTTGTTTTGTCAA
>ADNK01000816.1:0-7500 GCA_000320545.1 Bigelowiella natans CCMP2755 | reverse complement strand
GTGGCAATTTCATTTTCCATTGATTGAAGCAAATGGGATGGATGACACTGCTCCATGCCTTGAATGACATGCATGACTAGATGACATCACATCGTCGACTGCCATGCATGGGCGCAGCCACATCGTATATAATCGCGTGAAAACACAAAACAATGAATAACGAAAGGCGTAGCTAGTAGCCCAATGCAGCTCACATCCCGCTTCTAGATCTAGAATTCGTTCATACGTAAGTGCGCAAGCGCGAGGCGCCAGTGTTGCTACTGATTCGCGCCACATCGATGGCATCGCATGTGTTATTGATCATGTGAGTACGATACTGACATGGAAGTCGTCATACTAAGATACGGGTACGCGTTGACACCGTGCGCTGTAGCTGCTTGTCATTACGCTGCTAGTCTCAGAGACTCGAGGGCATCCGTGAATGGATTTTGAAGTACGAGTCTCGTCATAAAATGACAGGGCGGTTGCTCGAGAAGACACACGGTGCGTTACGTACACCAAGAAGTTCCGAGTTGGAGCGTCAGGGTGAGTGCACGCACACTACTCGTCGCCATCCTCAGGAACGTGCTTCGACAGAATTTCGTTGAGCCATCTTCCGAAGGCCTCCTGCAATGAAACGCATGCATCATTGTATGTTTGCGGGATGATGCATTTGTCTTTTGCCGTTCATCAGCATGCGACACCAAAGTGACCTCATCAGTGACAAGGTGCTTCCCCGTGTCGAGCTTACTATAGAGCTTCTCCCCCGTGTCCTCTCGCACGACTTCAAATGATCCGATCCGCCACTTCCCTCCTTGGAATAGGATGAATGAACGAATGAATGAATGCAGCAAGGGGGTCATATCAAAGAAAAAGTTGGTACAAAGGGAAACTGGGAAGCTGACAACAAGCAGAAGATAGCTACCATTAAACTACAATCAATGTAATACCTTCTCCATGCTTTATCAGCGCATCTGGCTGGTTAGCACGCACAACAAACTTGCCTGACACGAAACAAACGCACAAACACGCACACCCACTCGGTCAATACACTTAACAGAAATGTAGCAGTTGTGGTTGCGCTTTGCAGGATAGTGCAACCCTCTATCGTCATTATTCTGGTCGCCTGCCGTCATTGATATTGCGAGTTGGCGCAGGCGATTTAGCAGTAGCTGTGTGTCGCAGGACACTCAAGCTCACTTTCTCTTGTACTTTAAGGGGGGGGGAACCATATACGAGATGCCAATACGTAAACGCACCAGGGTGGATTTTTTGCAGGCGCTGCTGCAGGACCTCCACCTTCGGCGCGTAGTTTCAGCGTTCGCAGTACTGGTGTTACGGGGAGGGAAAAGAAGAGCGAACGAATGGGTTAGGCACGAGAATCAAATATCAAATGTCACTGCAAAGTGTGAGGCCCGAGGGAAGGAATGCACTAGGTTTTTGGAAATGACAAACAGTCAACTCCTTGGGCTAGCTCAAAACTACGGGGGGCGGTGACACGAAAGGAGGGAAAGCTGTGAAGATGTCGATGTAGACGTGGACAGTGCTGCCTCTGTTTGTAACTGATGATCGATTACCTCCACATGAATGGGCACAGCCGCTGCGGGCAGCAACACAGATAAACAATGCACAAAATTAATAGCGAAGTAGAATGTCGTTAGTGTCAACAATAGCAAGCCAACGCCTCCACATTTCGTCTAAAATCACAATCCTCCCATCTCCCATCAATTACCGAGCATATCAAGGAGAGGTGTGCGAGTGGCAACCAAGGTCGTAAGCGCGAGAAGCGGAAGTACGATAGCGGCGAAGGCCGCAACTCTGCTCACACCACGGAGAAAACAAATCCAAACTCAAATTGGACAACATCCATTCGTCAGATTGGGAGAGGAGAGGAAAGGAAAACGCTTCATCATCCCGCCCCCATGGTTCTCCGCATCAGACCGCGCAACGAAACATTCTCCCCGAACATCTTTACCGAGAACGTCGCATTTGTCGTCTTGGAGGGGGAAGTTGTGGTGATGAGAGACGCATGCGATTTCCACCGCGTAAGATTGGAATTGCATCGAAATTCGTGCTAAATCCCCTGTGTTTCAATCTTCGTGATCGCGGGTGTGTTGTGAAACAAGCCCTTGCTTTCCTTGGTGGTCTTGGCTGGTTGGAAAGGAAGTGGATGAGTTGTGAGTTGGCACTTCTGATGATCCTTCCAGCTGCACCATTGGAACTACTTCGTTCAGTCATTCGTGCACTCACTCACTCGCCTGGCCGTCCACCGACTGGACCGATGTGCGTGCACGAACACGAACGTGAACCAACACAGACAAACTGACCTGCAAACACAACGTTCTTCTTGCATTTGTTGAACGTCGCCTCAATGGCTCCATTCGTGTGTCCTGTTTGGGACACGTGTGCTTGCGAACATGTGTGGGATGATTCACGTGTGTGCTCAAGAACGTGTGCACCACACAACTGCGTGCCATTGCGCACATTGCGGGCGTTCTTGCAGATCACACGTGCTGCAGTGTGGCAAATGACAGAACACGTGCACCAATTTGGTGCGTGAGTGGGCAAGTGATGGAACACGTGTGTTGAAGAACACACGTTGCAAAGAACACGTGTGTGCAACCACATGCACGGTTCGCCACACGCACGCACGAACGTGGCCTCAATGGCTCCATTGATGCACGCTCTTGATTTGCGTGCATGCTTGCGCAATTTTGACTCAAGCAGTGGGTGCTGTGACGTGACCTCGCTTCACTTTTTGCCCTTCTCTCCCAGCCAGCCAGTTCTGCGAACGTTCACCTGCGCGCCCAAAAGTCAGCATTGCAGCACCGCATGCACCGTGGTGCTTGATTGTTGGCGACTGCATGAGCGCACATTGTGCATGCGTTGCGCACGATGATGGACGTTGTCTGGTTGTGCTCACGTGGCTTGCATGGAACGATGCAACATTGCCACATTGTTGCAGCGATCATCCAAGCAACGAGCAGTGAATTGAAACCAGGCGCATTGTTGTGTCCGGCATGCTGAACTGCACACACATCTAGACATCTTTGATCACTTAGTCCTCGACACATGTCATTGCTACCAAACACACGTGCACGCGCAGTGGGTAGATACGTGCAGGTCTAGTTGAACGAATGAATGAATCAATGAAGTGTTTCCAAGGTGCAGCCGAAAGGGTCTAGAGTCATCAGAACTCATCCACTTCCATGTGCGTACACACCATGATGACATGTACGTGCAATATCTGTGTTCACACAAAGTGTGATAGACGAACTAAATGCAAAGCATCAGGGTAGTTTCAAGTGACAATTGGCGTCTGATCTGGCCTTCTGCTTTGCTGTCGGCACATCAGATGAGGGCGTGAAGGTTGACAGAAACAATCGTTTTCTAATTTTTGGTATGGGTTGATATTATCCTTTAAACACGAATTGCTACGAGGAGCATACAGGCTGTAGGTTGTTGTTAGATCTGCTCCAGCAGCTTGACTTCTTTTGAGCTTTTTTCACCCCTGTGATGCCGATCATCGCAAAAATCAGTTAAAAGAAAGGCACATGGTCTGATTATAGCAAATATTTGCTCATATCAACTTGTAGCAATCACCATTTTGTCAGCTTCTCAGTGACGGTCTTCTCGTCCATCGTCCCTATGACCACAACCTCCTTTTGGGCGACGTCGCACTTGACATCCCGGACCCCCTCTATCGAAGTTACGATCCTCGTAACAGCACCTGAACATCCACCGCAAGTCATCCCGGCGTAGTACTTTAGAGTCTTCTCTTTGCTGTCTGGCTTGGTAGTGGGACCGGGGGGTTGACAGATTAGGTTTCCCATTGCCAGCTCCGCAATCTCGACAGAGTTTTACGAAACGAAGAAGATATCTTTTAGAAAATTTTTAATACTCAAAACCTCGGACAGGAGAGTGGAACTTCACAGCTACCATAAATCCAGACTGCTGTACAACCTACTGTGATAAGATCCGTCTGGTCTGATTTTCATCGAAAAAACATCATGGATCGGCACAATTCTGACTGAAGTTGGCATACGTTAGGAGAAAAATCGGAATCTTGCATGTTCTATCTTACGATTGACGAAGAATCAAGAAATAATTGAAAGAACATCGTGCAGAAAGATCTAAATATGAAAAGTCTAAATTCAAAAAACTAAATCCACGGCGGCAAGTCGGGATTGGGGGAAAAAATAAACGGTAATTATCGTATCTTTATTGAGTCTTCGAACGAGTGAACGATGGAGAACAGGCGATTAAGAACGCAGCAGACGTCCGCCAAGTGATTTTTTCCAAACGCAGCACCAGAAATTTCCTTGTTAGATACACGGTTTCTATTATTTTCCCGCAATCTCTCGTGACGCTTAGGATAATTCCCCTACGATTTTCTCTATATATTTGAAGTTGAGCCGAAGGAAGGAAGAAGAAGACACCGGTATTCCCCATAACTTGCCCCCTCCTGCCTAGAGAAAGATCCGAAATTATGTTAGGCGGTATTTCGGGCCTGGCGAGACTTGTAGGAAGAGCTTCAAGACTTCGTACAGGGGGTGGTGGTGGTCGTTTCGGCAACGCTGGTGCAAGCGGGGGTCAGGGAAGAAGGGGCGATGGAAAGGGAGATCACTCATTATTTAAGTCTCCAAATGCCGGGCATCTTCGAATACGAAAGGATGGCACGGTTGACTGCGGAGGAGGAAGGGGTGCTTGGGCCAGATTCGAACTAATCGAAGTGAACCCACCCGCAGAAGCTGCATCAAGCGCAGCAGCTCCACGGACATTGGTCTTGCAGATTCCTCAAGGCGTCTCACCAGGACAGGAGCTTCGCTTTAACACCCCTGAGGGGCGGGAAATGCGGACACATGTGCCGAACCCCATACCTCCAGACCGTCGAATATCTGTTCAGATTTCTCCCGCGCCCACTGTTGATCAGAAGGCAGCGTCGCCAGCAGTAGCAGGCGAGTTCAGGTTCGTTTGCTTGCGTAGTGTTGGCAACGGCAACAACTTCCTGCAGATGATGCAAGGGGGGCGGGTGGGAGGCAAAGGTGTCGCAATGACATCTGAGACGATATTCCGGATAAAACGGGGCGTGGGTCCAACGCGGATATATCATCCCACAACCGGGCTGTTTATACAAATATCGGGGACACAGAGGCTGAGTGGTGTGCCTTCTCAAAGCGCCGCCACGGTATTCAACCATACTCTATCTAATCATCAAGGCATGAAGAACTTCCACATGGCGGTTGCAAAACGTGTAATGGCGAGGCCGCTAATCGAGGCGAAGCTTTCCCGCCATGAGCTGCTTCACTTCCGGGACCACGGTTACGTCGTCGCTAAGAATGCCGTGGCAACAGAGCTCGTGCACGATGCGCTGCAGGAGATCAACACGGCTCTAGGGCGCGGTGAGCTCTTTGCCAACGTCCCAGGGGGGGGTGGAGCCGGAACCAAAATTGTCGCGGACGGCACACTGCTATCCCAAGGCGACGGTAAGTTCTCCCCACAAACGCGCGGGTCGGAAGCCATTCTCAACCTCTTCCTCAAGTCGAAGGTCTGGGCGTTGGTGGAAAGCCTCGTCGGTGCAGGTACAATACGTCCCCCGATGCACTCCCAGATTGCTCTGCGCTTCCCGAACAAGAATGCCAAGGCGCATCTACCGCCGCGCCACTGGCACCTTGATGGGGAGATGAACCCGCAATTTAGGTGATGGATGAGAGGAGGCTTTTTCTTTTTTGAGTTATTTTCCCTAGAGTTGCCTAGAATAGCCTAGAATAGCCTAAAATAATGCGGGAAGCCTGCCCTGGCATTACTTCCCCAGGGTCTTTCCCGGATCTTTTTTAATTTTACACCAGACGCATGAAAACACAGCGCTCACACCTCATTCCGTCACGGAGGGGACAGGTGTGACCTGAGCTCGGAGCTCCAAAGCCTAACTCAATGCTTTTCATATCAGTGTCCTCGTTGGGATATGCCTCAGCCCGTGGCAGGTTCCTTTTTGCGGCCAGTTCACAGTGTTCCCAGGGCAGCACCACCGCATGCACACCGACTGCAAGAAACTTGGAATCGCCAACTTCGTTGCGGCCTACAGGTAACACGCATACTTCGAGCTTATTCGTTAGCATGACTCGATACTGCTATACCTCCTAATTAGAGCTGAAAAGCCTGCATTAGATGTGAAGCCAGTGCAAATCATGGCCCAACCTGGCGACGTTGTCCTGGCGCATCCTATGTTGCCCCACAGGGGAGGAGTGAATAACTCTTGTAACATTCGATACGCCGTATTCTTCCGTCCGAGAAGGAAGACCGGAGGCAGGAGTAGCAACGAAGATCCTTTATTCTTTGAATACGATGGAATTCGCGCACTGAATGGTTAAGTGGTATCGACTGGACGTCCTCGACGAAATAAAATAAAAGTCTGGAGGAACAATTTCCAAGCGCATACTAAGTAATACGTTGAGCTAAATGTATAATCTTATCTTTCTAGTCGCATGACATGCATGTCGCCACGGCTAGCGCGAGCAAGGAAAGACTTCAGAGATATAAGATAGGTGCGCCCCCCTGTGTATGCTAGTATGTGCCTGATGTGCTACATTGCGATGTGTGTTCGGTACTACGTACTATGCACTGCCCGCCAGCCGCACATGGTTGGTCGCATGAAAATGCATGCGGCTGCGCTCTGCATTCGTGTCCTCTTATCTGCTACAATTACATGCACTTGTTGTTAAGCTAATTCCGCGAAATTTACACAGTATCGGATCTCTAATTTGCTTCAATGCATAAGGCCACAGCAGCGCTAAATTCAAGTATTGCCGTACGCAGGAAAACAGATTTTATAATCGAACAATAATGATAACAATAATGGTAATAACATCAATTATAGCTAGCATCAGAGATACAACATTTCCAGTGACATCGCTTATTAGTACCAGTATACTAGAGTACATAGGCACGAGTAGCACAAATTTAATCTCTTGAGTATCATTACCACGCGATTGCGCATTTTGTGTAGCTACATGATCAGCATCAAACGCATAAAAAGAATTATAGACGGATTTCGTGACACAACATATAATATCATATATATAACATTACTGTGTCAATGATAAATATCGACACTACGTAATATAATTTATAGAATAGCACTGTGTCTAATATAACACACACACACACACACACACACACACATATATATATATATATATATATATATATATATATATATATATATATATATATATATATATGTGTGTGTGTGTGTGTGTGTGTGTGTGTGTGTGTGTGTGGAGATATATATAAATATATATATATATATATATCTCTCTCTCTCACACACTCTATATATATATATATGTGTATATGTGGGGTGTGTGTGTGTGTGTGTGTGTGTGTGTGTGTGTGTGTGTGTGTGTGTGTGTGTATATAGAGAGCGCGCGCGCGCGCGAGAGAGAGAGAGAAGAGATATAGAGAGACACACACACGTATATACACACACACACACACACACACACACACACACACACACAC
>ADNK01000821.1:17500-60681 GCA_000320545.1 Bigelowiella natans CCMP2755 | reverse complement strand
GCTGGGGGGAATAACCGCCTCCCTTCCCCCCTCCTAACTCCTGACGCCTCCTCGCGGCACTTTCGGTGAGATCACCTGTTCCCTCAGGGGGGGGGGGGGGGGAATGAGTGTATCATCTATCTTAGAGATACTACATTCATATTGCTTGCTGTCGTGATGAGGGAACAGGTGATCTCAACGAAAGTGCCGCGAGGAGGCGTCAGGAGTTAGGAGGGAGGCAGGGAGGTGGTAATTACCCTCAGCTTCTGGTCCTTCGTATAGGGCTCGTTATGAATTTCAATGCGCTCACGAATCCTTACAAACACACACAGGAGAGAGGGAGAGGGTAAGTGACATGATGCTGAGAAAGAACGTATGTGCGTGAGATTCTCATGATACTGCTATACTCGTTCTGTTTACTACCAGTTACACTTTTCGATTTCGCGAATATGCATATACTCGAAGCCTATTGGGAGCAGAAAGAAAGTTGGGCGAAGGAAGAAAAGGAGAGAACGTGGGAAGAGGATCAGAAGCTGTGAGTAACGGGGTGGGGGCGAAAGTTTCACGGACGATCCTCTCATTACGTATTTCCCTCTTATTCGGCCCATCAATACATTTACGCTTACCAATGTACTGGCAGTAAATCTTTTTGCAGAACTCATGGAGCTCACTGATGAGAAATACAAAAGGGGAAGGAGAGGGAGAGTCAATGGGTGATTCATGGCGAATCTGATTACATCTTGCGCACGGGTACAGATTTCTCTGCAGGCTGCTGCTGACGGCAGCAGCACACACGGGGAAGCGAAGAATGACGAGCGATAATAAGCAAACACACCTGAGCGTGGTCATTCCGTCCCTGTTCACGTCGGCGTTGTAACAAAGGCCCGAGATGGATTCGACGCCATGCCCCTTCAACTTCAGTCCTCTAAATGGATTGAAGTTGACAGTGAATACATCGGACTATCATGATATCATCATCATCATCATCATCGTCGTCGCCGTCATCATAATAGCATAAATCATCGTAATCGTCGTCCATATGACCTTTCCCAATCGTCCTTCTTGAAGCCGTGTGTGTAGGGATCGAGGTCATTGATGTAATCAGGAGGTGCGTAGATTCCTAATGGATCCAGGTCTGCCATTTCGTGTCCACGGACCTGCGGGCCAAAACAACGAGACGAATGAATGAATGAGTGCCGAAACACTTGGTCGTCGACATTAATCATCTCATTAGCGGCGGTTGCAGCAATACTGCGATAGAATGGGATAGCGTATTAAGAAAGAGGTCATAGCAATAGCAGCTGTGCAAGCTTCAAAGTGGCTTCCTGCTTCAGACAGACCTGGTGAGCTCGAATGAGCAGCGATGCACGTGGGAAGTCCTCAGAGGCGCCACTGACACTATCCATCGCTTCTGCAGGGAGGGCATTCACATGGTAATGTTGATTGGATGCTTTAGTCTTATCCTCTTCAAGGTTATAAAATAAAGACGTGCATGAGATCATTCATTATAGTCGTGGAAAATCAGAATAACCTGCTGACGGAGCCAGGGCTGTGCCCCCAGAAAGACTGGGGGGGGCAGCAAACGAGGATTCTGCTGGTTTCTGAGGAAGGGGGCCAGGAAGAGAAGAGGGTGGCGGGGTAAATGTTATGTCGTGACACGGAACGTCTTAAATATTTACAAATTCTTAATACTAAACACATGCAGGCAGAGCATTGTCACGTTGAATTATGGATGGGCTGTGTAATAACAAATCTTAGCACAACGCAATGACCCCAGCATCCAGATTCTCAAAATAAGCTGCCCAGGAGGAGTGCACGCTCGCGGGGTCCTCTTTCCAAGCGACGTACATTGCGTCAATATACGCGTTGCTGCAAATTAATAGCAACTCTTTAAGCCAATACGGCTTTATAAAACAAATACATTACCACGATGGAGTGGTTTCCGAAAGAATTATCACTGCTTCAAACCAGCTTATTCTATCTCGCTGTGTGGTGAATTAATAAGGCAACAAGAAGACCTGGTTCCTGAGGCGAAACTATCGGTTACGTTTGTCCTCACTTGTCTTGCAGCGCGACCACCACGCCTTTCCAAAGCCTTGTAGAGAGGAGCTCCAACTTTGCGTTCATGAAGCCAGGAGGTACATGCTCTTCGAAGCGGGTTACTCAGACCAAAGCGAGCCAGCCCTAGAAAGAAGATGAGAACGTTCGTGACGAACTCCAATATTGAGTGCATGATACTCGCGCGCATGCCCATAAATAAACACAAACGTGGAAATATCCAAAACAACTCAATTCTTTCAAATGAAAGACAAACTATACATGCATAATTTTTGTATTGACATTATTCTATTCTCAGAAATTCTCCCAGATTTCTTCCTTTTAAATTAACACACCTCGACGAAAAGACAGCAAGGAACTCATAGGGATCCGCTTTTGAAGGTGTCGCCTTTTTTCTAATGTAAAGGAACCTAAATAATGAAATCAAAAGCAACATCAGATTTCGAGTAGAAAATATTTTCCGTTGCGTGCTGAGGGCAACGGAGGAATCGAACAAGTTCCCTGCTGACAAGAAAGAATCTATTGTTGTTGATGCCTTCCAGCGTCGCTTACATCTCAAAATGAATAAACACAATTGTTTCCAATTACCACCACGTAAGATTTTGGTTTTGTGATGCTTAGTTGGGGAGGGAAGGAGAGAGAAAGTTGCACCAAATAGCGGGAGGGGACGCCAACAGAGCAGAGATCCGAAATGTCAACTCCGATTACGACCTTGCGACAAGGGTTGAAATCGGCAACGTGCACAAGGGATCCCGGTAGTATCGGGATTTTATAGTTTTCTATCAAAATCGCATTGTTTTTCTCAATTTAAAAGCTGCGAAAATTGCTCAACGGACCACCAGAAAGCGATATTTTGCTCGTACCTCCGCCACGATGTGCACAGCGTTCTCGGCCAAGAATTTAATTCCGGCGGGAAAGGCGCCAGATCAAAACATTCTGCGTTTTTTGTGCGGACCTCGCGCGATTCATGGGAATAAATTAGCCACCATTTGATTCAGAGACAACCAGTGGAACACAAAAACTTGTTTATATAAATTTAAAGGGGAATCATCGCTGAGACTTATAAAATACCAAGTCGCAACTGTAACCCCCTTCCTGTTGACAGCCCCGCAGAACGATCGGAATTCGCTCGAGCCGCTCGGCCCCTTCTGCCCTCTCCTTTTCATGACTAGTTCCTCCGCAACAGCCACCTCACTTCGTGATCGGGGAGTGTCAAAGTGCATTATTTAACAAACTAAATTCCCAGTGGCTCAGATGACCTCCTTGCTCACGAGGGACGACTGATTATCTGTTTACGTTGTTTTAGGGGGCTCTGCGATGCATGCAGAGAGATGGGCATCCAAAGACCGACAGATATCCAGAGGTTGGCGATTCCAGCGATCATGAAAGGGGAGAATGTTATAGCAAGAGCGAAAACTGGAAGCGGTACGATGACTTTAGTCTGGGCTTCTTTTTACGTCTTGCTCTTACTTCGCCCTTAAACAACATTAAGGTAAAACTGCAGCCTTCGGACTACCAATACTCGACTCTCTCTCTATGGATCCGTACGGAATTTTCGCCTATATTCTTACTCCAACCAGGTATGTTGATGGTCTTGATGAAGGTGCTACCCTCACAGACGACACGATGATTCCCCCTCCCCCCCCCCCCCCCCCCAGGGAGCTGGCATTTCAGATTGCCGAGCAGCTGAACGCATTCGGGGCTGGTATGAATGTGAGGGTTCAGGTCGTGGTCGGTGGAACTGACATTGTCAAAGAAGCAACGAAACTTGGGCGTGCTCCGCACATTGTCGTATCAAGTAAGCCCTCTTGATTATCCAGTCGCTAAAAATATGATTTCTTTCAAATCAAATCAAAATCATTAGCACCGGGAAGGCTTGCTGCACACACGAGGGACGCAGCCAATCTCAATGTCAAACACCTCAAGTTTCTGGTCTTGGACGAAGCGGTTCTCCTTCGACTATTCCCAACAACAGCTTGCGACAACTAAATATAACGTTCTCTTCCCACCCATGCCCGTTGTGCAGGATCGACTCTTTAATGACTCTTTTGATCAAGACCTTTCAGTTATCTTTGAGTCACTACCTATCCCAAAGCACCGACAAACGCTATTTTTCTCTGCAACATTGACAAAGGTATCAAATGATACGAATTTTTGGTAGGTAGAGCTTTGGGGGGATGATGATGATAACGGTGATAATGACGATAGTGATTATCATGGTGATGGTTATTGTTGTAGCACCTGTGTATTTGCTTATTACAGTAATTTCGGGTGGATTCGACTGTGTGTGTGTGTGTGTGTGTGTGTGTGTGTGTGTGTTGTATGCGTGCGCGTTGATATGCATTCATCATACCAAAAAGCAAATAAACGAGAAAGCTAGTAAACTTTGTGGCACGAAGCCCAAGTTCTTCCAAATTAACAGCGACGAAGAGGTAGATACTTGAATGCAACCCGTGTGTACTTTTCTACATATGTACAAGGGAGAGAGAGAGAGAGAGAGAGAGAGAGAGTATTTACCTGTTTTTTGAAATGAGGAAGGGTGATTGATTATTACGATTGATGACCCGCCATTAATATATTTATGGCGCTATACCTGCTACTTTCTACCACAGGCTCAAACGGTATCTGAGTTGAAACAGGGCTACATATTCCTGCCCCAGCCCCTCAAGGAGACATACCTTGTGCACATCTTGCAGGAGCACGAGGTAGGTCGCAGTCAGAAGATGAAATTATAGACAGAAGTGAAACAACAACACACGACTCGAAGAACAAAAAGAGGGCTTGCTTTCATCCTCTCCACCACCTCATGGTGATTTGAAAGCTACTTGTTCATTCGTCAGGAAAAGTCGGTATTGATTTTCACGACCACTTGCAAAGGCGCTGAGCTCCTTTCGCAGGTATAGGCAACAGCAGCAGCAGTAGAACCAGCAGTAATAGTAGAGGTAGAGGTAGTGCGACGTATGCAGCACTTCTACTAAGATTTTTCGCAAAAACAATACTTCGATGCAAGAAGCAAAGAGAGTAATCAGTGACCTATTCCTTTACTTTTGCAAGATCGACGAAGCCAATATATGTCGTTTTTTCGGCTACCACGCCACCCTCCTGCCTTCCTGCGATCAAGATCTGTTTGTTGCGAGTAGCTTATTTTTTCTTGGTTCTGTGCGTACAGGTGCTGACACAGATGGAGATAGAATGCGAAAGCCTCCATTCTGGGAAAAACCAAGCAAGACGGTAGTGCGCTGCAAACTGCAGACCCACGCACACACACGCACGCACACACACACACACATACACACACACATACACACACACAACATGTTTACCTTCGCCATTATCATAACACCATCCTTAAATCGTCGTCATCGATCGATTTTGAAGGTTGGCTTCCCTGGCTAAGTTTCGTGGCGGGCAGTGTAAGATCCTTGTCGCTACTGATGTCGCAAGCCGAGGACTTGATATTCCACAGGTCCGTCGTGTGTTTGAAGACGACCGTGGTTGTGTAGATTAGACATGGTATCCTCAATACATTCATGCTATTCCGTCCATTTTATCAACTCCTACAGGTTACTCTCGTCGTGAACTACGATCTGCCTAGGACTGTGGAGGTATAGACAACTTCGGCAGCAGCAGCAGCAGCAGCAACAACAACAACAACAATACTAGAAAAAGAAGTAGAAAAACGGATGGATTGTGAGAAGGACATGTAGTAGAAAGTTACCCGAAACAATATGACACCCTGGCACTCAAACGAACACACAACACACACACACACAGATGTGTGTGTGTGTGTGTGTATGTGTGTGTGTGTGTGTATGTTTATATATATATATATATATATATATATATATATATTTATATGTATATTTTTGTCTGTGTCCTTTTTCAATTTCTCTCTCTCTCCCTCCACGAAAGGACTACGTTCAAAGGGTCGGACGTACAGCGCGTGCTGGTCGTGGTGGATTAGCCATAACGCTTGTTTCTCAGGTCGTTAGAAAATGGTGGCAGCAGATAATGATGACGAGGATGATCGTTGATACTGGCGATCTTGAATTTTTCTTTTTTTCTCATATGGCGTACGCAGTATGATGTGAAAGCATTCGTGAAGATTGAGGAGCATATCAAGCTAAAGATAGAAAAGTATAATGTCAAGGTACTGGCCAGTGGTTGAGAGAGAATAAGAAGAAAATAAGGAAAGGAGTGTTGATCGTGACTCAGGAAGAGAAGGAAGGAGAAGAGGAAGGAGGAGAAGTAATGATTCGGTCGTTGGTTGTTCGTTGGTTGATATCTTGAGATTCTGAACCGCGTTGATTTAAAAATTTGTTTCTCACGCAGGAGAAGAAAGCCCTAGAATTACTCAAGTTTGTGTCAGAAGCTAAAAGAATGGCGAAGGTACAATCTATTCGTACGGCAAAAAAGGCGCATTCCTCCCCACTTTTATGACACGTTTGCTGAGTCTTGTTGCTTTGTCAGTTGCGACTGGAGGAATTTGAGATGAGGGATGAATCCTCGAAGCTTAAAAGGAAAATCAAGAAGAGAAAGAGGCACTCCGTTAATAAAAAGAAGAAATCTGCAGAAGATGAGGGAGGCAAAAAATCTTGAAGGGATAGCAACTGAATTACGATTCGCTATCGTGCATGCGAAGCGCGTGTCATGCAACGCAACGTAACATTTAGAATTACACGCGTCGTTGCCGGCTGTGTTGTGTGCAGCACGCAGTGCAATCAATCCTTTGATTTGTCGCTAACTTTTCAACGCATCGCTGCATGTCTAGATGTGTAGCTGATGAGGTTCAGAGGTGCCAAACTGTGCAAATGGCTCAATGCACCGTGCGCACAAACTTGCCAAAAAGTGCCTGGTTTGCATTGCTAGATCATTGCGCAGCTCCATGATCACCATTGATGGAATGTGATTCATTTTGTCATCTGTCACACATCTGTGCGTCTCGCACATGCGACACGTGAGCGCACAATGACACACGCACATGTGTCTAGCAGGTCCACGTGCCATGGCAGCTTGCGAGTGCTAGCTTGCTAGCTTGGGAGAGGGCACGTGCATCGCGAGGCGGATGAGAGAGAGAGAGAGTCGTGAAACACGAGAAGAAGAAGGAATGTTGTCATTCTTGAACTTCGTCCCCTCCCCTCATCAAAACCTTGTCACCAGTGTGCACGTGCAGGAGGAGCAGTCAAAAGGGATTTTCTCGACATCATCTCATCTATCCTCGGCGAATGCTCGTGGCTCTTCTTTCTCCAATAGTGGAATTTCCCCCGATAAGAAATGGCCTCGGTGTGCAGATTCACATATTCATCAATCCCTGCACGAAAGACAAGGACTGCCCTCTCTTAGAAAGTCAAAAATTCATCCAATATTCTTGGTGTTATCGAGTTCTTTATTTGCTCTCTGGGCAGCAAAAGCCGAGAAATTTGGAAAATCCTATAGGAAATCATCCTGGAAACACGCTCTCAGTCAGATTTTCCGCCATCGATGTCCCTCTCCCCGTTGTTTCAAAGAAGAATCTAGAAGAAAAGCATCTAAATTTATTGTCGTAATGTATAAATAGCCTGCGTTCACCACACTCCAAATCGTCCGGAGAGACCGAACACGATGGTGAGTGCGCCCCTTTCTCGTTGCGAAAATGTTTAAGCCTCCTTAATACGTGACCCAATGGGTGCCATCCCTAATAAATATAGATCAATGATAGTTGGACGGTGTTTGAATACAGTGCTTTTGTCAGTATACGGTGGTTTAGTCGAAAAAGAACATAACTTCGATGAGATTGCGGAACAAATCTGCCTTTTTGAATTGGGCTGTCCTTGTTTACTCATTAGCCGTTGATATACGTTGCAGGACGCTCAACGAGCCCTCCTTGATTCCCTTATGGGAGCAGAGCGGAATGCTGCACTCGAGGTTGCATTCGAATGTGCCATAATTTCGCAATGTCCTCACATTGGCTATCATCAGGATCGAGAAAAGTTTCGTCGGAAGTTCCATGACAGGAGCATCTGCAAGCCTTTCCTCTGCGGCTTATGTCCAATTGAAACTCTTGCTCAGACAAAGAGCGAAGTTCTCACTGGAGAACACAGAGCGGGTTCTGAGCACGACCTGAGGTTTGCATCTATTCCTGGATCCCTGCTTTGCCGACTTATGTAATGAGCTATTATTCTTCCTCGCAAAGGTGCAAGCAAGAGTGGGAAAATCTTGATCCAGAAGAGAGGAAAGAGTATGGCTATGAGTACGATTTGCTCGAATGGCTAGACAAACTAGTGAAAGAGTGCGATGCAACAATTGCTTCAGAGAAAAAAAGGTTACGTGATTCTTCCGATATGCAAGCCAATAGATGTGATCTTGGAATCTATGAAACTCAGAGTGGCCGAGAAAGCCGAGGAACCGCCTCCAGAAAAGAAATTGAGCGAGGAAGAACAGGAGAGGGTGCTACTCTCAACAAACACTAGGATCCGTGACAGCCGCATATCTGACAATCACCTTCCTGCCTCTACTTGTCTTCCTCGTAGGTCCTGAAGCTTACTGCCGAAATAGATGAATTGGTTGTCGAGGCAGAGAGACTTGGAGAAAACGGGGAGGTTGAAAAATCCAAAGCAGTTGGCGAAAAGGTGACGCAGAAGCCTCGAGGTCATATACGCATTCTCACTGACACAAACGTTAATTAGGTCGAGGCACTGAAGTTTCAAATTGACCAAATCAAGAAGCCTGACAAGCCACGAAGCTTTCCAAATAGGAGCCTCGTTGTCTGTGAGGTCAACTCCCTACCCAACCGAATACTTGAATATGCGCGTAGATAATTCACAGCAAATTGAGTACGCGAATAAGCCTTCAAGCTTCACCGTCCCTTCTTTTTCACACCTCCCTATAGGTCAGTGGGAATCTCTTGTGCAGCACGGACACAGAAGATAGAAAAGCTCGCCATTATGCTGGCAGGCATTATACGGTATGGAGAAACAAGAGCGGTATAACAAAACGCTCAATGGAGAACTGACATACTATTATTACTACTACTACTTACTACTCCTACTACCTATTCGCTACAAACTTCAAGGGGTGGACGGCAATCCGAGCAAAGTTGGAGGAACTAAAAAAGGATGTTGGCGAGCGTCCAAGCGACTGGAGACCTATGTAGTGCATCACGAAAATTATCATCACCATTATCATTATCAGTAGTAGTGATGGTAGTAGTAACAAAGAGAAAAGAAAAAGTCGTCTGAAACACCAAATGCATTCCAAAAAAAGAGGAGTCTTCCGCACGGTGGCAGATTACTTATCGCATCACCTGCCGTTGAACCCATCACTCTTTCCCATCGTCAGGAGACAAAAAAATGGGGATGGGCGTTCCTCCGGTAATAATCGGGACAGGAGCAGAGAGCGTGGCGACAGGGACAGAGACAGAGACAGAGACAGGCGAAGAGGAGACCGTGACCGTCGAGAGAGAGACCATCGAGACCGTGATCGCAGAGATCGTCGAAGGAGACGTGACAGGTGCCAATAATCATGCATGCGCTAAAATATAGTAGTAATAGTAGTAGTAGTAGAAGAAGAAGAAGAAGAAGAAGAAGTAGTGCTACTAGCAAAAGGATTCTAGTAGTCGTAGTAGCAACGATAGAAAGCGCGAGAGAAAAATGATGTAAATTCGTGGTAACTTCAGGAGCGACTCACGCGATCGACGTCGTAGGCGGGATCGATCTAGATCTAGATCAAGGTTTCGTTGACAAATACTGCCTTCGATTATGTATACACGTGTTCCTGCAAAGTACTTAGGGTTATAACCTCTTTTTTACTGTATATATATATATATTTTTCGGTAATTTCACCAGGAGGCGAAGGTGACTCTGGTAATGTGGCTTTGCTTTGAATCTAAAAGCCCGAACCTCGATGGTGCGTATTTGGCACGATGCACTCTTTCAGCTTTGGTGATGCATTTATCGCTGCTAGAGAAATGAGTTGTCACAACCTTAATGCAAGTGCTACTACATGAAGTTGCTCCACAATTCAGAGTTTAGGGCGATTGCTGTTTGAACCCACTTCACTTCTTATCTCAAGATTTCAAAGTTGTATTTTATATTATACATCATGTTATATCCATAATTTCCTTTGCCGTGGGCATCATGAGTCATGAAAATATCTAGATAGATATACACATGTTCGCAATTTTTGCATGCAGCACATATTTGGCCGTTGCATGTTAACTTAGCGTTCTTGTGTTCTATGATTTTCTTTGATGGTGCCCGTGGCGCTCTCTACATGTACAGCATCCAGATGTGTACTCACGATACGTTTAATTAGTGTGTCCATGTGCAGCATTGCTTTCAAGAGCTGAGCAATGAGCAAATTATAAATCGAAACTCGCTCGTGGAACGAACAGCTGCGCCACACATCTAGACAACTTAGACGTGTTGCATGACGATCTTTTGTAGCTGCTGCAACTGCCTACCATGCGTGTAATAAGCTGAAGCAGATGATCGATCATTGAAGACATTGCGGTTGGATTTAGAAGTTTTCAAAGTGTCCATGACATCGGTCGAGAATTCACACTCCACGGTCGGTGGCCATTGTTTTGACGGCACGCATAAAGCAGAAATGGAAGTGCTGATGCTCACAAAGACTCACACGAGTATTCTTACTGTTCCTCGATGTCGCTATGAGTATAGCACCACTTCTACCTGTTCCAGACGTGGTCCGAGTGTGGTTCCGAATGCTGCGCCACAGGGCGGACTCACTCATCGACATTCATCGGCAATAGAAGAAGCGGTGCCAAGCGATGTGTGGCGAAAACGCCCTGGATTATCGCCCAAAAAAGGAAAATTTTCCTTGTCGCAGGATAAAAACACATCCGGCTCTGTCTGAGTGCACCCGACGTTCGGCTCGTAGGTGTGCCACCTCCTTTGTTTCATACGATGAGATTGATGATGACAATGGCGATGTTGGTGATGGTAGTATCGCTTAGATAGTACTGATGGGGGGATCTACGATGATTTGGACGGCCCTTCTTTATGTGCATCTTACGCTCTCGACGACGACGATTGCGGCGACAAAGACGAATTCGCTTCGCACCTTCGCTCACAGGAGAGGTAGACGTCTTAGCATGGGAATCAGGTAAGGAGTTAGCTAAATTTAGGCGTCCAATCGCTTGTTGTCTTAACTAATATTACAGTTTTCGAAATCAATCGTACGCGCAGCCACGGCAACTGACTTGATCCAATATTCGGCTAAGGCCAAAGCAGCGAGGATTGAACAAGCTACGTGCAAATAGCAGAGGCGAGGAGGTGGTAGACTTGTGGACGGGAGAGAACGACCGCAAGTAAACATATCATCATTGAAGCTTAATTTGTTTGCGACGTCCGCGTATCATCATCATCGTCATCGGCGTCATCATCATCATCATCATCATCATCATCATCACCCTTTCTCTCCTTGTTGCCCTGTTGCATGGCATCATTATCCAGGGACCTTCCACCCCTCCCAATTCCCAATATTTCTGGTCGAAAGCGTGTCGTATTGGTCAGGTAGACCATGATATCTCTCGCTACTACCCTTACTTTCATAAAGATTTTTCCATATATATATATGCAACAAATTCAAGCATTTTACATACACAAATGTCTGTCTGCCTATTGCTACTTTCCCTGCGAATAAACTGCCCTTTTCCAGGCACGGGCAGAGCACGTGGAACAAAATTGGGCGCATTCAAGGTTAACACAAAGATAACTGAAATTAACATCCTCAAACGAGTCTACAAACACCGGATACAGCTTACACCGCGACCTACTGTTCTCATCACTACGACAAAAACTAGACGTTGCTCTAACTTACATATCGTCGTCGATATCGTTGTCGCTCTCTCATTATCGTGGAGATAATTGTAGTTGCCATCGTTCTCGTGATCATTCACTACTCCAGGCTGTTTCTCCTCGGAAATATTCTTCTTTTCTCTTCTTCCTCTTTCTATTCCTTTTCCTTCTAATCATCGTCATCATCATATACACACAGATATGCCACATTCATATCCACAGGTTCCTCCGACTTCTCTGTTCTTACAGACAAAGGAAAACACCAGGTCTTGCTTGTCTTGCAAATACACACACGCACACACACACACACACACACACACACACGCACACAAGAGAGAGAGAGAGAGAGAGAGAGAGAGAGAGGGGAAATAGAGGAAATAGAGGAGAGAGACGGGGTGAAGGATGTATTGCTTACAATTATTGTCAACATCATCATCCTCATCCTCCCCGTCATTACCGTCAACACGCTGTCTCATGATATTTCGTAGGCTGAAGCAACTGGAAGAATGCTCTCGGCGGAGCGATTTGACTCGGTTTATCAGGTT
Source organism: Bigelowiella natans CCMP2755 (assembly GCA_000320545.1). Classification (NCBI taxonomy): domain Eukaryota; phylum Cercozoa; class Chlorarachniophyceae; genus Bigelowiella; species Bigelowiella natans. Next base: position 48,302 of record ADNK01000821.1, on the reverse strand, counting down.
GTTTCCTACAACGATGTATGTTGTACATGCGGTGAAAGCTATAATCGAAGCAGAGTCAATTGATGACGATGGTTGATAAGTGCTGGTAGTATCTCTAGATTTTGACAGTAATTGCCTGGTGATGATGACCTGCATCAATTTTATCTTTTAATCGTCAGAGCCCCTTATCGCGTGTAGTACAAACGGCAGATATAATCTGCGAAGCAAGTCAATTTGACATGTATGCAGTAGCAGTAGCAGTAGTAGTAGCAGCAGTAGTCGTAATCATAGTAGTAGTAGTAGTAGTAGTAGTAGCATTAAGCGTAACCAAATTCAGATAAATAAGCTTGTCTCACGAAAAACTGCACGGCACAGCTAACACCGATACACTTTCCCCCTCTATATCGACCGAAATCAGGCTGTGTCATAGAGGGGGGGGATATTCATCGTCAAGGCTAATCATTATTTGTTGTCTGTTTCACCCATGTGATGATGGTAGGAGTAGTAGTAGTAGGTAGTAGTAGTAGTAGTAGTAGTAGTAGTAATGGTAGCAGTAGCATCACGGGGTGAGAGTCGCCTCTCAGCGACAACAATTCCCATTACGGCATAATCTGTTCTCAGGTCTTTAATAAGAACTCAGCTGGCAAGTCTAAGAGAGATTGACCTCTATGGCTTCCAAGGTGTGGCTGCTGCTGTGTTCGCATGTGAAATCTCTGTGATTGGATACAACTGACAGTAGCAGTCGTACCAGTGTTTTCCTTTCCCCCATTCGTCCCCCCCCCCCCCTCCACCCCCAAACGCCGGATGTACGGGATTAGGGCTTATGAAGGAGGAAGGGAAAGCCCGGTATGGAACCCAATACGATACGTGGAAAAGGTAAGAGTGACCTCCTGTATCATCCCCCATTAATACCCTTCTCATGCTCCTGTCTTGTAGGTCCCCCGAAAGCTTCATCATTGACGACCACAAGCCAGTCGTCGAGTTATGGTAAGACTTTCCTATTTCCAGCATAAGCCGATATCCTGATGCTGACGGAATGAGGAAGAGGAACAAAATAGAAGCGGCACGGTGACAACAGCAACGTAGTCAGCGTTGTGCTGTTATTCCCACCACCACCTTTTCCATCATCATCACCATCATCATCACCATCATCATCACCATCATCATCACCATCATCATCACCATCATCATCACCATCATCACCACCCCCCTCTCCTTGCCGCAATACTCAGGTACAGAGCCTCCGTCGCATGGCAAAGGGTATGCTCACATCCCAGCCCACAACATGGTAGCTTTGAAGCGTGTCAGGAGACCACTCATTCCTCTTCTTGGTAGATACTGCGTGGAGACGATGAAAGCAGCAACATTCTCGTCGTGGCGCACAACGCTATCAACCAGGTCTGCCTTTTTTAGCTTGTGTGTGCGTGTAGACCCGCCTCTTTATCCAAGCAAACGCTTGTGTGAATAAATCCATATAAAAGTAGTAACTTAGCACCGTTTCGATTGTCCTCCTCCTCCAGGCACTCCTGGGTGTGGCGTTGGGGCTCGATCCCTCATACTTTCGCAAAATAGTCCAAGGTTTGGTGTGCATGTGTATGTGCGTGTGTGTGCGTGTGTGTGTGTGTGTGTGTGTGAGAGAGAGAGAGAGAGAGAGAGAGAGAGAGAGGAAGGGGGAGGTGGGGGGGGGGGGGGACTCAGAGTACTCTTATCCTTCTCCTCCTCCTTCTTCTTCTTCTTCTTCTTCTTCGAGCAACCACCATTGCAGCAGAGCCAATGCACAGTTCTGTATCAATGCTGACCTTCCATTCCTCCTCCTCCTCCTCCTCCTCCTCCTCCTCCTCCTCCTCCTCGTCCTTCACCTCCCTGATCCAAACAACAGACAATGCTGCTGTGACAGTTCTGGAATTCCTACCCGAAAAGGAGGCTTCCACTTCTGTAATCGTGGACAGAATCAATCAGGTAGCGACCGCATCATATGTTCAGAATGACGAAATATTTAAGCGGCACCTGGACCATTACCTACCGTCCCTTCTCCTTGAAAACCATCCTCATATCTTCCCTTGTTTTTGTACACATTACTAGTTTCACATACAAACTCCACTGCGTCTTCGATTTGAAGCATTTACCCCGTCTTCTTCTTCTTCATCTTCTTCTTCTTTTTCTTCCTCTCCCATTGCACACAAGTCACCTAATCCAAGGATAAGCCCTTCTCCGATGTCTGAGAAAGAAATCCGGTGAAGGCTCATATTGCTAATACTAGCCATCTTCTCTCTTCTTCCTGTGATTCTTTTGTTTCTTCTTCTCCTCCTCCTTCCCTTCTCATTTACTGATTTCCTGTGTGGTGAAATAGTATTAGCAATGATATTAGTAGTGATAATAGCAACAGCAGCACTTAGGCGCACCCCCCTTCCCCCCTCCCCACGCACACACTATATTTTACAATATTACCTTGTTTATATATATATATATATATATATATATATATTATTCAGAATTGTGCTGTTGGATTCTGATGCGCCCAAGGACTCATCCCTCGACTCTCTCTTCACTTCAGGTGTACATATGTGTTCTTCTCTCTCTCTCTCTCTCTGTGTGTGTGTGTGTGTGTATGTGTGTTAGGGCAACATGAGTTGTCATGAGAGCAAGAGGTGAGCGACAACAACAACGATGGTGGCTGTGTGATTGACAAGGATGATCAAGACCATGTCCTTGTGCTGAGAAATGTGTTTGCAGACTGTGGCGAGATGATGGCTTTCGTCGCAGAGAACGACTCGGTGGAAATTCGTGTATCCCCATCGAAGATCCTGTTAAAAAATCCCTGATTTCTTTCCCAACATCGATCTGATATTACCCTCTTTGTTGTTGTGGCCCTCAACGCCTTCATCCCCCTCTCTTCTCTCGCATCACCTTCGTAACTTATTCTTTTCCTTCCCACAACCGTTGCTTTCCTCCTCCTCCATCGCCTCCCTCTGACGGTGACTTAGGTTGGCCGAGAACTTGCTACAACGGTCACACCCATCGTGAGGTCGTATTCAAGCAGCATCAGGGGTAGTGGTAGAGCAGAAGTAGTAGTAGTAGGTAGTAGTAGTAGCAGTAGTAGCAACAGCAATACCGTTCCGATGAGGAAGAGGAGGAGGAGGAGGAGGAGAAATAAGATGATGTGTCCACATATTCTTGGAATGATTTGCTACCGAACACTCGATTTGTCTTCGTGTTGTCAAGACGGCTTTTGTTATTCTCGTAATAATTCATTCACCCATACTTATTCAATCCTCGTCGGGGGGGGGTAAGCTCGCAACACTAAACATACTCTAAAGCTGGTGTAGTATATGTATTATTAACTTCGTGGTCAGTGGAATTCTCACCCGCTCCTTCCCCCCTCTTCCTTTCTCCCACATGTTCATTTAGCCGACGTTTGGGGATATCTTGACGAGGCTTTCGAGGAGGGAAGGGTACACCATGAAGCAACCCGCCAATAAAAGTGAGTTCTAAGCGCTGATTCCCCATAACGTTCTCCCTCCTTCCTGTCGCTGCTGTGGTTGGACAGGACGCTCTCATTGTGTGCCCTCAGCCTGATGCCCTCAAAGGTAGTGGTGAGATCACAAAACAGCTGTCTGGTGCAGCCGCTACGACGGCGACTGCCGATTGACATCTACTGCTAGTGTTTCTTTCGTGAAAAATCTGCTCGCTGTTGCATCGACGCGTGTTGTGTCCGTGATGTGGTCCGTGATGTGGTGAGTCAGAGAGTTTTTTCTGGCCTTCTTCAGATATTGGCCTGCTGTTTTTTCGTCTTCTAAGCGCGCCTCGTAAATTGATGTTGAACATCTCACAATTAGCCGTCCTATTGGAGATGTTCAGCGGGGAGCGAAGCAGGGAGAAGAAAGAGAATCACCAGCAGCAGCAGCCCTTACCCCTGTCCCCAGGTCGTGCACTATTGAGTCAACCGATGCACACATTAATTATTTTATAAGTAGATACATACTTCGCGGAATTAGTCTTTGAATAAATATACACATATAATATATAATACTCGGGGCAATATTGACAACGGTGAATCAGGTGGGGCGACGATCCTTATCGCTAGAAAGACAGCGGGATTATCTCAAGGGGGTGCGTGCATCATGTGCATAAAGACGCAGCAGCAACATCAATAAGCAAACAATATATTTACTCTCTTGCTACTTGGGAACATAATGACAACTACAAAACCATACAGCCAAGATCCTTCAACATCATTAGATATGTATTGTATATATATATATATATATATATATATATTTACATATGTGTGTGTGTGTGTGTGTGTGTGTGTGTTTATGAATTCAGACGAAGAACAGATGAGTGTAGAGCTTAAGGCGCACCTTCAATTTTCAGACTAGCAGCCCAGATGAGAAAGAGAGAGAGAGAGAGAGAGAGAGAGAGAGAGAGGCCGAATATTCGTAAGCGTCTCTCCATGTATGTTGGTCAATAATGAAAATCGTTATTATAAATATGTAAACTATACAAGGTCTTCTCTCATAAAATGTATCTTGATAAGCAACAATAGCCGTCAATGCACACCATCATCAGAATCGTATGTCATCATATGTTAGCCAGCACATACATACTCACATAGCTTTGCGCGGTATATAAAGGTAGCACACATTCACATCGATGCTGCACTGTAAATGCGGAACAAGCCTGCACGTATGGCTGTACACTTAAGCTACGACAGTCTCTTGAAATGATAACTGTGGTCACACGGCATTTATCCGCGACTCGCTACGACGCGCGACAACATTACAACAACGAGAAGCGCCGAACAGCATAACATACTAAACGTATTTTGCAACCTGCTGCTCTTCATATCATGCTAATGTTGGACTTTTTCTAAAGGCATTTGGTGAAAAAAAAAACAGGAGCTATCCACGTCTATGTGAAACAGCTTCATTCAAATAATGGCATTCTACACACATAACAGATGACAATTGAATTTATTTAATTAGTTCATTACATCCATCTCATACATCACAAAAAGCTATTTGGGACTATCAATTTGCAACTCTCGTGTTCTTCATTACTCTCTCTCTCTCTCTCTCTCTCTCTCTCTCTCTCTCTTTCCCCCTCCCCCTTTTCATGTTTAAGTGTTCATTTGAAAATAATAACAACTTTGCCTAATGAGGAGCCTCCACATTGCATTGCCAACTTGTGGCTAAGATTAACCCAGTCCCCTCCGAGCTTCAAAAAAGTTTTGCGTTGATCCTAAAGCTCCAAGTCTACATCGTCAATCGGATCGGCTGCATTCGGCATCTGTTTCAAGCTGAGAAATTTGAAAATCCAAAGTGTTAGTGGAAGAAGATACACAACGCAATATTAAAGGAGATCAAACCTCAGTTCGTAGTCGAAGTGTGCAGCTGGGTCGGCTATAAGCGGATTCGAGTACAGGAACAGTATGTACTTTGGGAGCGAAACAAACAGCACCATAAACCTGGAACAGCATTTTCATCAAAATAGATTAATGGGATCTCTATTTCAGATAGTCAGCCTTCTACGTACCCAGTCGCAGCAGTGAGAAGAAGAGGTAGAAGCCACGGCATATCAAACGATTTCACACACATCATCCGGAGAGTCTGAGCAAGGTGCATAGGTTATTCAGCCCATCTCGAGCTTTTGACTTCTGATTGCCGTACCCAAATTAAGAAGAGGCTGGAGATCATGCATCCTATCAAACCCACGAATTGCTTCAGAAGCTTTGTGTGCCGGGCCCACTGAACAAGTGTATTGAAAAATGGAGAGCGGTTCATCAGGGGAACTGGGATTACGGATCACTAGTGATGATAGCTGTCACCTGCATCTGGACGGCCAGACTCTCTTTCTCCAGGGAAACAGATTTATTGCTGCCATCTACCGATTTCTATCGGGAGAAAAATGTTTGTTGCAAAGCTTGTTATTTTGTTGGTAATTTTGGAATGAAAAACTTGCACCTGCGAATCGCGCCTCTTTGACTCCTCCGGAATGATATTCTGAGTGGGCATTTCAGCGCGGTTCGCATTGGCAGATAGGAGTGGCCCCTTTCTTACTGTCAGTGACAAGAGGCCAGGGAGAGGGAATCTGAATATTGCAGGCCCTGCAGCTACACGAAGCCAGATGAGGACGATACAAACCGAAGCAAGAAGCAGAGTTGTGAAGGTGTAGTAGCCGTCTGACCCTGGCCAAAAGATATCATCGAGGAGGAGCAACGATAGGACAAACGATGCGGTCTTGACGTAGTATGGAAAGTTTAGAAAAAAATGGACAGCCACCAGCGATAGCCTGGCAGCATCCATCTTTGCCTTCGACGATATGTATTTGAGAAGAGATAGTCCGCACAAGACAAGCGCCAGGTAAACTAGCATCAGAAGTAGCATTGTCTTATCCAAGAATTCAAGAGTGTGGAGGAACACATCTACGGTGCTGTGTCCTCCCCTCTTTTCTGAACCACTTAACGCATCATAGATCACCTCCGATACCCAAACTATAATAGCCACAGAGCCCGCAATGAAGAACTCTCGAATCGTAACTCTTTTCAGAGTCTTCGTGGCTTGTTTCCTTGGATCGTTGTCATGAAACGCGATGTCGCTCAGTTGACTTTCTATCAGAAGGGAGAATGAAACGAGAAGGACACTTCCAGAGACTGCTGCCCACGCAACAGTTCGGTTACTTTCATCGGACGCTACGAACGTGCAGATGTCCAGGTTCAAGTCCGACTGGGTTTTGAACAGATCCGGCTCGGAGATTCCCCACATAACGACCGTGATGAAAACGAGAAACATCAGGACGATCCAGACGAGGCGTTCCACTCTACTGGTGTACCAAAGACAGCAGGAACCCGATGGTGGCCCCGTTCCAGCCAAATGCAGGGAGGATGTTCGAGTTACTTTCGCCACCTTAGTTTCAGGCTTGTGGGCGGCCTTAGCGTCGATAGAAGCAGGAGCAGCCATGGGCGAGTGGAGATTATTGCAGTTCTTATCCATCGTTGATTACAATAAGAACAGATGTACGTGTGAATGGAAAATGTCAATGCAACGAGGGGAAAAAGGAGGAGGAGGAATTTTCGCGATGCCCTACAAGCGAAAATTGTTCGTTACCTGGCGTTTCGAGCATGAAAATAGCCTGCGATGCGCCAGTATCCTTCTTTTCCTCCTCTGCGTCCTCCTTACAAATGCCCGTGAAGAATTGTAAGGAGGAGAATGAGATCCGGATTGCGACGATGGGAGAAATCCAGGCCGTTTGCCGATCGACGATGGTTTCCGTCGACTCGCAAAATTGGGGCGAATATCACGCTGCGACAGTCGATGAGCACAATAGCGAAAGGCCTGTCGCAGGAAAGAATTCGAGGGGAATTTCACTGAACGGACAAAGTACAATCATCTTCTCCTTTCGCCTTTCACCTCCCAGCAGTGCAGCGGAACTACTGCAGCAGCTGCAGATTAGGACGAAGGGGGGAAGGGGGCCATGGAAAGGTTGGACAGCAAAAGAGCAGTGAAGAAACAGTTCCTAACATCAAAAGTCCTTGGAAGCTTCGAACCAGCTGCTAAATACAGCTTTGTACGTGAAATGAGTACACACATACTCTCTCTCTCTCTCTCTCTCTCTCTCTCTCTCTCACACACACACAATCTCTCTGCATCGATACCTTCATATAGCGTCGATGCACTATTCGGTAGTCGTTGCTGATGGACCATCTTATTCTGTCAATATTGATACAGGAAGGGAGTGTTAACTCCATTGACTACAGCGATGATGGTGACTTCTTGGTGGCTTCGGCTGATGACGACTCCGTCTGCCTTTATGACTGCCATACCGCACAGTAAGAGGAAGGCCTAAACCACATGTTACTGCAGCAATGTTACAAAACCAAGACAGGGTCGACGTGCAGATCATAATCTCTTCTTCACTATCGTCAGATTGAAGGCCAAGGTGTTTTGCAAAAGAAACGGAGCTTCTGTTGCGCGCTTCACGCATCACTCCAAAGCTATCCTCTGCGCGTCCCGAGACGCAAAGGGACCAAATGGTAAAAGGAAACCAATTTGAAGATATTGTTACCAATGTATTTGGCATGCAATTATTAAATGCGTTTGAGATGTCATAATTGTACCATTTGCTCTCAGGTTCTTTTTCTCACAACGTGCATTACTTATCCCTGCACGACAACCGCTACTTAAGATCGTTCAAGGGCCATAAGAAAGAGTAGTAGATTATCATCTAATACCAATTTTTGCACCCTTTACCTGCTTTCTTCCACTCAGGATACATACTCTCTCTCTCTCTCTCTCCCCCCCCCCCCCCTATCTAAGGGTGACGCAGATTGCGATGCACCCATCCAATGACACCTTCATGACGGGGGGCCAAGACCGCACCGTTCGAATGTGGGACCTCAGAGATCATAAGCCGCATGTAAGAGAGATTTAGACAAAAATGATTTAGAGGAAAAGGAGGACGGGACGAAAGCACTGTCTTCATGTTGCAATTAACCTTGAAATATGCATCCATCCCCATCAATACTACCCACACTTCATCATTTCGAGTGCACTTTCTAGACTACATGTATATGGTTGCTATTACACGATGGTTCCTTCGCCACTAATATCATCATCATCATCATCTTGGCTATTGCTTCATAAAGGGGCTACTGGAAGCCAACGACGCCCCCGCAATCAGCTACGACCCACAAGGGTGCTATCTAACACATTGCACACACTACACCACCACCACTACCACCATCGTAATTACCATTATTATCTTCGTCACTGTTATCGTCATATTTGTTGTTTCTTCGGCTACGCAGGTTGATTATGGCAATCTCAGTTTCACATAACCAGATGAGCCTCTACGACTGCCGTACCTACAAAAAGGTAATCAATCGATCGTTTGGTAGGGCAAGGAGGGGGGGGGTGGAACAAAGAGGGCACTAGCCGTACTAGCACGGATAGCGACGATGTAGCGAGAGATCACACCTGCATTACTTCTGTTCTTGATAAATAGTTAAGCGTGTTGTTTGTTGTAACATGGCAGGGGCCTTTTGCCACGTTGCTTTTGAAGACAGAAGGCCCTCACTCCCAGCTTAAGTATATCAAATTCACCCCCGACTCGAATGTAATAGTCGATCATCCCGACAATTAGTAGACCTAATATGAGCACTAGCAACACTCAGATCCCTTATAGCTCGTAGTTGTTATACTGTATCACTTTGTGTGTGTGCGTGTGTGTGTATAAATGCGTGTTTTATCGTACATTCTTATCCCTTCCGTCATCACCACCACTAGCTTCTATGTATTGCTTAGCTGTCTTCCCCGCCGGTGCCACCATTAGCGCTAATAATCGCAGTAGTTGTCTTATTTCGTCATATTTTTTTCCTTGTTCATTGGCCTAATATATATTTCATTATAATCATTTGTCCATAGTATTTCCTGGCAAGCTTCACCAGCGGGCCTCACATGCTCTTCGATGCCTTTGAGGGAGAGAGGGTAGGTGCCAGCAGAAGCAGCAGCAGCAGCAAATAGAAGGCTCGAAGAAAAGAGGAGAAGGGGAGGGGAAAGAGATAGTATATTTGCAAACGCAGCAGTGACATCAAAGCGTTTTTTGTTGGGGTTGATACAAGGAAAAGATTGCGCGAACATCATCCGTTCCAACGTGCACGACGATGTCTTTTAAGTATCCCCTTACTATATCTCAGAAAGCAGTGTACAAGTCGGACGGGTTAGGGCAAGATTCTGTAGCCTTCGAGCCATCAATAAGCCCTGATGGCCAGTACCTAATCAGCGGTAATACGGTTGATATATCACTACTCCTCTGTTACTACTACTACTACTACTACTACTACTATTACTACCACTAATACCACCACCACTACCATGATCACAGCAAAAACAAATCGAAGTAATGAATGTTCCAAGTTGCCGATGGCACCACCGTCCTGCTACTCCCTCGTGATGATGCTTCTTTCCCTGAAACAAACACTAACACTCTGTAAACAGCAGTAATGATAACAACAATCATCACCATCATCATCATCATCATCATCATCATCCCTGTCATCATCCTTACCCGTTTAACTGTGAAGGAACGACAAAGGGGTTGCGAGCCTGGGAGGTAACGACTGGCTCCCTATTACAGACGTCTTCGTGGGATAAAAGCAGTAGCAGCAGCGGCGGCAGCAGTAGTAGTAAAAGCAGTACCAGTAGTAGTAGTAGTGCGGTTGGCGCTGTTTCAACGTTGGCCTGGTAATTAGACGAACTAGACGTTAGGTTTTGACTCCTCCCCCTCTCTACTCATCTAATAATCTCCACCTTACACTACAAGACGTTTGCTAGATATAAACAAATGAATGTCAATATCTTTAAATACGTGTATTATGTATATATATAATATATATATATATATATATATATTATATATATATATGTAAAATATTCTCTGCGTTTTCTTAACGTTCCTATTTCGATATGCCATAAAAACCTCCGGCCTTAACCGTCGCTTTTACCTCCTAATTCCATGATGCAGCATTACACCATCAAAAACACCACATCATGTCCTGTGTTTTTTGTTTAATTCACCGCAGCTGGAATCCGCGGACACTAATGTTCGCATCGTCGGTCGATCGGAAATTGCTGTTCTGGTTGCCGAAAATTCTTCCTAAATGAAGCCACCGCCTCGATGTGCTCGGCCAGAACAATGCAGATTGAAGCGCATGCTGGCTATGCTAGCATACATCGCGAGTGTGTGACCGCTTCCACATCATCTGCTAGCCTGATGTTTGAGGAGCCAAACAACGCAACATGCTGCGACAGTTGTAGACATGTGATGCTAATTTGCATTCCAGCGGAAGTTTGAGGGATGAGGGACGTAAACATGATGAAGCACTAAAGCAAAAGTGTCAGAAGTGACAATGCATGACACATCTAGACATGTGATCGAAATGAAAAGCTTGTTCTATTTTGCCATTTCCTTTGCCCGTGATGAAATGCCCCTTATCATTTGGGGGAGGAGGAGATCTAGGCGTGATCGAGAGACGCGATGCGCAGCGGTGCTGTGCTGTGCTGCATGTGCGTGAAGAAAAATTGTCAAGCGGACGTTGGCAATGTTCACAAGCTCAAGCCTGCGCAATCCGCAGATGTTCCTCCTCGCGATTTCTAGGTCTTCTAGACCCAGTAACCGCAGACAAGTTGCCATCCTGAGCCAACTGTCGCTGCGCAGCGATGCTGCTCGCAGCCCGTGCTGTGTGCTGTGCGTGCTGTGTGAAGTGATCGACATGTAGCAATTGTTGGCAAAAGAGACTGCCAGGATTTTAACAAAATAAATCAAAGTTTGACGCTGCATGATACAATGCGAAAAAACTCCTTTGATTTCAACCGACGATTCCTACTATCACACCCACCAACCGCAAATATGAGCACACTGAAAACTGTGCGCCCCTAGCAATGATAGACATGCAATATGTTATACCGTCGGATACACATATTATGCATATCTGTATATCACATTGCTGTGTCTATTAATTATTGCAAACATCTTCCTCGTTAATTTGGGGTTCAACAAAGCGAAGGCGATGCCACATGCTGTGTGCGAAGCAATTTCAGCAAAGTTCTAGCATTGCGCATTCTGCAGATGCTCCCTAGCTGGCTAGATTGCCAGACCCGGGCTAGCATAGCGGGAACTACAAACAGTTCCCCATGTTCAAGAGCCATCGATCATAGCGATACAAATGCAAAGCGATTCTGTGCATTCAAGTTAACCATGATTGTGTCTAATAAACTGTTATTAATGGATGGGGGAGAATAGCCTGCGCGAGTGTATCTAAACGAACTCACATGTTGTCGAGAAGAATTAAAAGTGTGCACCCGTGCAGCAGCTCACATTTTTATTCATCAGAGTAGTTGCATAGTACATCTAGTAGTGCAGACAGCTGGACAGAGCCAATCTAAATCATGCAATTTAAATACAAAGTATTGCCGTGAGCACTTATTCACTTTCGTCCATGTGTGGAAGGTCAGAGCGTGTCTGGGTCCAGATCACCGAGTAAGATGCGTGTCGAAGCAAAATGCTAGGTAATATTCACTTCCAATTTCTCCAACGATGCCCGTCTGAGGTGGTGTACACTCAGCTTTCTGGGCGTCGCCTTCATGTAAAAGCCTGGACATATTACTTAACGAACGAAATATCTCTGATTTCACCCACAGTCTCCCGCCGTTGCGTTGGAGGCGAAGGCAAATTTGTAATTCATATCATGGTGCTTAGGAGAATTTTCCTCACGCTTTTCGATCATTTCAGTTCTTCTGGCCACTATTTGATTCATCAGCTGATTCCTTTTGTTCAGAACTATCATCTTCCCTCTCCTCCTCAGCCTTATCAGAAAGAGACGATGCGATATCCTGGAGCAACTCTCGGATCACTTTGGCGGGTTGCGCCCCGGAAAATTTTACGTTTCCAGGCATAATAAAGTATGGCACCCCTTTGATTTTAAGCTTCGATTTTGCGATATAATCTTCGCTCATGGTTTTCTTGCCGAGGTCATCATTTGGAGGGCCATTCACAGCCTTCTCTGCTTCGCCCTCGTCGATCTTCACTTCTTTTGCAGCCTCCACAAGCACTTTTGGGTCTGCAATGTTTAAGCCTTCTTCGTACAATTGAAGAAAAAGCTTTTCCTTGAGAGAATGCTGCTTTTCCCAGCCGTACTTTTCCATGGTGAAGGTCAGTAAGCGATGGGCGAGAAAAGTATGCGGCCAAGTCTTCCAATTCCCGAACTTTATTCCGTCCGGAGAGGCAGAGCGTTTCAAGCCGGAAACCCACCCATCTCCTCCCCATCTACGTCTCATGTACTGGCCGTAGGGCTCGCCGTTTTTGTCGCACGAGGGGTCGATCATGAACGGATGCCACCGAACTTCCACCTTTACATCTGGGAGCGACCCAATCGCTTTGTCCAGTCGCCTCTTGGCGACGTAGCACCATGGTCACGCAAGGTCGCTGTACACATCTATCTTCAAAGACGAAGAAGCCATATTGCTTTTTATGGAGCGGCCGAGTGCAAACAGCTCTCTCTCTCTCCCCCCCCACAACGTGTACCCGAGCGTGGTCAGCCCGGAAGAAAGCCGATAAATTATTTTTATTTCAAATAAATATTAATATTATATTTTCATTACAGTATTTGTAGTGCACAATCTTCGGTTGCGATCCCAACGAACAAATCCAATGAAATTATTAAAAAATCAAAAGTGTGATCAACCAACAACAACGCAACATCAACGAACACAAGCTGTCATCATCGTCGGCGTGACTACCATACGGAACAGGGAAAACAAAAAGGGCAGACAACAGTCGTCATAACAGTACGGAGCCTCTCCACAAGAGCTGTACTGGAAAATTATTTGCATATTTCCGGGGTAAAATATTATCTACTGCGGCAACTGATCATTCCCGTCGAGGAGCTCTGTTTCCCTTCGAAAGACCACGATGCTTCGTTGCCAGGGTATCTGCCGTGTGAAAACGACCCAAGATCTGCTCTCTTGCGATCGCGTCGTTTGCCGCGCCTATTTCGTTCCCGCACAACAGGGGATTGGGAGGAATCCCGGTGCTCTGCGGGATTTGACTAAATGCAATCCGTTTCGGGGAATAATCTCTCCAGGCTTATCCGAAACACTGCCCCGCAACGACCTGTCCCCCCCCCGTTGGACTCTCAATGTGCGTAACGCTGACATCGTTGATGCATCTAGAGAGGATCATATTAATTTCCGATTGTGCTTTTTGTGTGGACCATAAACTTCTGCTTCTGTGATTCATGTGTTTTTGCTTGACAATGCTTTTTCTCTCAGAATGCATGGAATTACCAAAGCTCTGCTCCCTGGCACTTCCCAGCAACAAAGGGACGTTGAATCCAAGAGCCAGAGTGGGGGGAATAATCATCGATTTGGGAGTTCTAACCGAAAGCGGAAGGCTTCCGGGGGCGTGAAAACGGTGATTGCACGCATGAAAATGGTTTTATGGAACACAATCCTCATTTTGTGCGGAATATATCAGACGAGTAGCGGATCGAACCTCCACCTCATCCAAGCTGATGAGCACCTTGCTAGTAGTAAGCGCTATGTTCGATGCGATGTCTGCGGTCGTCCGGACCCCGAAGCCGACAACTGCCTCGTAATTTGCAGGTGTGCACGTGTTTTTAAACGTTATTTTGTTGCACACATTTCACACTAACCCACACGAACATGCGCGATCACCATGTATTACAACCACTGTTTTCACCATCAGTGGGTGCGACGTCGCCGTCCACCAAACTTGCTATGGAATCGCATTCATTCCCGATGGGGACTGGTATTGCCATCGATGTGCGGAGGGCTACGACCCCAAAACAACCAAGTGCAAGCTGTGTGGCCATGTTGGAGGGGCGATGCTGCCCATTGGCAAGCTGGGTGAAGGCGAAGGCCAAATGGATAGAAAGGTGAGCGATCTGGTCGATTCCTGATAGCTTTAGATGGTCTTTGGAGCGGGTACACGGTTCCCCGCCTTTGAGATGAGCGTTGTTTGCTTCTGCTGCGCACCAAACCTTACCAAACAAATGCACCGCAGAAGAGGACAACCTGGGCGCATGCGCTCTGTGGCCTTTGGATGCCGGATGTGGAAGTGAAGCGCTCCAGTCCAGACTACACTGGGCATCTGTACATGAATATTTCGGTGCGTGCGTCGCCGTGACTACCAATGCGGCATAAGTAGATATAGCGCTAGGAAAAATGCAAGAATGACTTACAAATTGACGACGATTGAATTGGGGGTGTTCTCCTCCGTGTTGTTTATTTGTCCGTGTGTTTCCTGCTCTATTTGGTTGCAGAAAGTGGACCCAGATCGTTATCGGCTGCTCAAATGCTCGGTTTGCTACGAATACAACAAACTGGGAGCGTGCATCCAGTGCTCTGGTGGCAGATGCAGGCGAAGCATTCACCCTTATTGCGCACGGTGTGTGTTTATCATCATCATCATCATCATCACCACCACCACCACCACCACCACCACCACCACCACCACCACGGCCCGACGATTTACGAGAAATGACGAGCGAGATATCGCGACGAAGGCACCGCTTTCGCTACTCCCTCCAATTCCTCTTGTGTCTCATGCAGCAAAACAAACGTGCCCTCTTCTTGATTGCCGTTGTCGATCCCTCTCAGGTCTCGTCTCAAGGACCCGACTAAAGGAGAATTCATGGAAAAAAATGTGTGGAGCTTGCTCGAGATGGCGCGGTCCGACTCCCAATTCGAGTACCACTGTCGGTGCCCCGCACACGACCTGCAAAGCGGACAGCTGCCTCCGTCCACAGGGGTCCGCAGCGTGTGCTTCATGCGAGCTAGAGTGCACGGCGGCAGGGAGGTTGAGTTTAGCATTCCTGAAAATGTGCGAAACGCCATAAAGGTGATGTTGGTGGTGGTGGTGGTGGGAAGGCAGGGCTGGAGGGAGAAACGTACACACACACACACACACACACACACACACACACAACACACATACAGCACCAACTCACACAAGCACACACTCTCTACATGATCATAACTGTGGGGGATGCATCATCACGCAGCAAGGGACAAGGAAGGGGCAGAAGAAGAGAAACAAACGCTCAAACTCTGAGGTCGGTTTTGCGCACAGAAGTGGTGGTGATGATGGTGACGACGACGACGACGTTGATGATGATAATGATGATGATGACGATGGGGAAAGGCGCAAATTAGCTTCCAATTTATTGCAATGGAACACGTTCTACTTCTTTTTCTGTCTCTTCTTCTTTCTAATTTGGGTGGGACAGGATGGTGATACGACATGACATGACATGACATGGCATGATATGATTTTGTGCGTTGATGCTGCGGCAGGTATCTGGATGGAAGGCTGGCTCTAACGAGGTTAGCGAAGATGAATAGCCACATAAACACGCACACACAGCGTATAGTATCATTATATGTATATATATATATCATTGTACGGATGAATATAAAAATGAATACCCACCAACCAGGCGCCCAAGTCTCGCTATCGAGGCGTTTGGTGGTCAGTGACACGCTACCAGTGGCTGGCCTCTGTGCAGATGAACGGGGTCAACGTGCCGCTGGGTTACTACGACTGTGATACGGACGCTGCCATGATAGTAGACCAGGTTATCAAAGAGCAGCAGCTCAAGATCCCTCTCAACTTCCCCAACGGGCCAGGAAACGATGACGATGACGACGACGATGACGACGAGGATGGCCATGGGGGCAAACGCAGCAGAAAGCGCAAGCAGCAGTCCATAAAAGCCAAGGAGGAGAAGAAGAAGGGCAAGAACAAGAACAAGCGGAGGAAAAAGAAGAAGCAGGTTGCAAGTCGATGATACCGCGCACGCACACACAAGCACATACGGCTTGTGTGTTACACCACACCGCCACCATTATTATGCCCACTAAGACAATCACACCCTGCCTTCTCCTCCATCATCAATCAGCCCGTGGTGGAAGAGGAAGACGAGTACGTTGGCCACGTGGAGGCCATTCTAGGAAAGTAAGCAATGCAAGAACGAGGAGAAAATGGAGGCGGCTTGATGGGGAGAGCATGATGATGAGAATATTCTTCATCATCACTATTGTTACTATTATTATCAGAAGTATTATCATTACTCGCATCATTCACCCAGCCCCTTTTCCTCCTCCTCTCTCTCTCTCTCTCTCTCTCTCTCTCTCTCTCTCTTTTCTCACAGAATGATGTGCATCGATGGTTACGTGCGGTATTTGGTGAAGTGGGAGGGCTTTGATGATATGGACAACACGTGGGAGCCTGAGGAAAACCTCGACTGCCACAGGTAGGAATGATGATGATGATGATGATGATCATAATGATAATGAGTCATAGTTGTAGCAGTAGTAGTAGTAGTAGTAGTAGTAGTAGTAGCAAAGTAGTAGCGAGAGAGGGTTTGGACACTGTTATCGCTTGCCCTCCTACTCGAGCACACATCGGAATTCAAAGTTGAAATAGCCCCCCCCCCCCTTCCTCCTCCCTCCTCTCACAACAAACAGGCTTGTGCAGAAGTTTGAGGTGAAGCTACAAATGGACCGGTAAATACCTAATCAGAAGCGGTTTTGCTAGCAGTAGAGGAGCAGAGTAGCGAGAAAGACTGTCAGTTGCTGTGTTAGCGTCTCTGTCAATTCCATAGAAAAATGCAGAAGATAATCGTCGCCCACTTCTTCCTCCGTCCTCATCATCCCCATCACCCATATCGTGTTCAGGGTATTGCGGAGGGAGAAAAGTGGTCACACAGCGAGCAATTGTCTGCACCGTTGGGAGGACAACGTGTGGGGGCAGTGCCCCATGAGAGAGGTATATGGGATGATCCAGTAGATAGAGATGTGTAGATCGGTTGGATGGATAATAATTCAGGAATGCCGTATTAGCGGCTGCTACTATTGTCATCATCATCATCATCATTGTTACCACCACCACGCTGCCTCTTTTTCTCTTCTCCATGCCTCCTCTCATTGAATCTCTTCCTGTTGCTCCTCCTCCTCTTCCTCCTCCTCCTCCCCCCCCTCCCCATTCTCTCACCATCAGATACTCGTGATGGGGAAGCCCTTCATCTACGTTCGCAGCTGCGTCATATCCTCCAGCCTCGTCATCCAAAACATGATTACGATCCAAGGCTTGTTGTCACAGGTGGGCGGTGCTGAGTGTTAGTAGTAGTAGTAGTAGTAGTAGTAGTAGTAGCTGATGGTGCAGATGCAAGCAAGTAGCCGAGAATCTTTCTCTCTCTCTCTCTCTCTCTCTTCTTCTTCTTCTTTTGCTATTATTATTTATGAATTAAATGATGTTGCTGACAGCAGTTCGGGGACGATGAAGAGGAGGAGGGCGTGGTGCGGGACCATGAGCATCCTCTGTTGAAGGATAAACAGCTCACCGACCAGAGCAGCAGCGGCACCAATGGCACCTCGAAATCGCAAGTAGTAAGAGAAGAGAAACCCATCGTCATCGTCGCTGCGAATACTACCAGCAGCAGCGACAGGAACAGCAAGCGTTGTGACGGTGTAAGTAATAGAGCTGCTGCTGCTGATAGTGGCGGGATGGCAAGCACTGCTTCGTCCTCCTCGCACTCCTCCTCCTCTACCAAAGACCCGAAGAGGACTTCGGCTGCTGCTGCTGCTGCTACCTTATCATCATCATCATCATCATCATCATCACCATCACCATCATCATCAAATACACCTAGAGCGGTTGGAACTGGTACCACCACCATCAGCAGCAGCAGCAGCAGCAGCGGTATATCCGGAGGGCCAGCTGCACAGGGGGTGGGGGCTGTGCAGACGGAGGACATCGCAAAGAAGGTGAGCTGTTGGTGATGAGGAGGTGAAGGAGGAGACGTCCATATGCCTTTTGCCAGTTGTAGTAGTAGTAAGTAGTAGCAGTAGCAGTAGCAGTAGTAGTACTTACCACCTTTGGAGGCAGTAGGAGGAGAGAGCGAGAGAGAGAGAGAGAGAGAGAGAGAGAGAGAGAGAGAGAGCCTTCACCACCTGCTGCTTGTACTGCGTACATGGGCAGTGGGATGATATGCGATGGCAATGATGACGATAACGAGGGCTTCCTTTACACCATCACCATCATCATCATCATCATCATCATCATCATCATCATTTTCATCATCATCACCATCATCATCACCATCATCACTATCCAGGCGAAGCAGGGTGCTTTCTGCTACGGAACGGTGAACATGAACTCGCCTTGTTGCTGTGCGGCGTGCGGCATCCCCTACAAGCTACTGGTCGTGTTCCTCGGGAAGAATAAGGTGGGTGGGGGCAGTCAGTGACGACGACGACGACGACCCACGATGAGCTAGCTATAGTGATATGGGATGAGGGGAGGGGGGGGGGGGGAGAAGACCTGACTAATTTTCCACAAAAAGAAGAAGAGAGCGGCGATAACATCAAGAAAAACAGCGCATTTAAAACCGGAAGTAAACATGTTAACATTGCTGTATACATATAATATGCATGCTGCCCTCCTCCTCCTCCTCCTCCTCCTCCTCCTCCTGCTGCTGCTGCTGCTGCTTCTCCTTCTCCCCATCCTAGGGGTTCGGTGTAGTCGCAGGGGAGAACATTCCGGAAGGTTCACAGGTACTACAAAAGAGAGACAGAGACAGAGAGGGGGGAGGGGGTTAGGAAGAGAGAGAGAGAGAGAGAGAGAGAGAGAGAGACCAGTAGAATTAAGTAACTTCGGGCACCGAGCATTTCTATTCATCGTGCATCATCATTATCATCGTCATCATTACCATCACCATTACCACCACCATCATCAGGTGTGTGAATATGTGGGGGAGCTCCTCGAAAGAGAGGTGGTGCGCAAGCGTGAGGTGTTGTACAAGAAAGAAGGCCTCTACTACCTATTCGAGCCGAGCCAGACTCATTTTATCATCGACGCGACGTATAACGGAGGTGCTGCCTGCAATGCCCACTTGCTAGTAGGCTGCTACGGCTTTGATATATATATATATATATATATATATATATATAATATTGATATTATGCGTGTATGGTAATATTTCTTCAACGGGATTGTTGGTGATATGGCTGCGCCGTGCTGCACATGTGAAAGAGTCGGCCAAACTAGGAGGCATCACTGTCGTTATCATCATCATCATCATCATCATCATCATCATCATTCTCAGGAGTTTCACGATTCATAAACCATTCTTGTAAGCCGAACTGCAAATCAAAGGAGATTGTGCAGGTGATCATATATATATTTATGTTGTCATTCTCATTTTCACAAGTCATATCATCATCATCATCATCGTCATCCTCATCATCATCATTTACACTCTTATGTAACGTGGTGTTCTTGGTGGTAGTTGAAAGCCTAAACTCAGTGTTCTTTTCATAAATAATGCCATCATCAGCCGGAGATGCTCACGCTTACGAGCGGGCATGCGCACCCCTCCCCACCCCGAGTAGTGTACGTGACCGCAAAGGATGTGAAGAAGTAAGCTCATACTCCTTTGTCCTTTCCACCATTCATTACGCAAGCACGTCTTGTTGTCGTCGTCGTCAGGATGTAAAAAGCTGTTTGTATTTGTGGTAATAATAAATTGTAAGCAAAGCTCGGATAGGGTCTTTCGCCTGTGCTGACGCCTTCATCCTCCCTTCTCTCTCTCTCTCTCTCTCTCCCTCCCTCCCTCTCCATCTGTCTGCATCTTTATTCGTGTCGTCATACAACAGGGGTGAGGAGCTCACGATTGATTATATACCAAACTACACCGAAGATACGGTGTTGCAGAAGCAGGTGCGCGCAATAGAACTTCTTTTGTATCAGGCAGGGGATGAATGGATGCAATGGGCGAGAGAGTAGATGTGCCAGTGAGTAAGTGAGTGAGCTCGTTGGCAATTGATGACAAGGAATAAGACAGTCTTTTGGGAGATATTGTTTCAATCCCTTTTTGGCTTGCTGCCTTCTCTGTTCATTTGCTGAAACTTCTCCGCTCGCTGGTCCTCAGGTCGCTTGTTTCTGTGGCGCTCCCAAGTGTCGAAGATGGGTGCTTTAAGATTTTACGGCAGTGTGGGGTGGCTAATGATCTAAGGGACTGGTGAATAGGATTGTAATTTGTATGTTAGTAAGATGTAAGCTGTGCCGTCAGTGTTTTTTAAATTAGATTTCTTGAAGAACAATTCCGTGTGAAACTGTAATAAATACTCCGAAGAACGATCAAATTATGATATATCGAGGCACAGCGCTACAATTGTCGCTAAACGAATAAGGACGATGATTCACGAACGTAGTGTGACAGTGGCATGGCATGCAACTATGCGCACAAGATGCAACATTTGTATCGTACGCGTGTTGCGCGTGTGCTTGTTCCACGTTTGAGTCTGGCACAATTGTGCTGTGACTGTAAACCGCCGTCCACGCCGTGCAGAGCTGCACATCTGAAGCATTTGGCCTAGATTTGTTTGTGCTGTTGCTCAGTCGCAATTCATCAACATGCACGATCGTTGCGTTGTTCGGCACGCTAGCACGTCTACTATCGCATGCAGACGTGCAGAATGCTCTTAGCATGTGTGCTTCATGCATTCATCATTGTGTTTGCACTGCATTGTTGCTTGGAATTTCATGCGCTGCGCTGTCCACGCACAGTGTGTCCAGCGTCATGAACAATCACACGCAAACACACTAGACAAAACGAATCGTGCTCGCGGTGGCGATCATTCTTTGAACGTGTGATGACTGGTGCCGGAGAGACCCTCCCTAACTTCGTCTTGCTCCTTTTGTAGCACTGATGAGCCATATTCGTGCTTTCCCTTCTTCACACTGCCCCTTGGCCTCGACCCACACGGTAGCTGTTTCCCATGCCGGCGAGGGGGCAACACACAGGCCGCCGTCAGAATTCGCATTCAAAATTCACATTTGAATTTTCGACTGTCGTCAGGTCCACATCTGCTCGCCCCCTTTTCATCACTCAAGGCCTCAAGGCTCAAGGTAGAAGATTGCGAGGACACTAGGTTGTCGCAGGAGAGTGGATTGAGGGGGTTTTCTCCAAGTTGTCAATCCCATCTTCGAGATACTATACGATCGTACGAGCTGTAGCACGATTCTCAGGACCGGCGAGATGTCCCAACCGCATCTGAAGAAGCATTTCCCTGGACGGCAGAGGGTGTTCATTGCAGTGATACACCTTGTTGATCCAGGTGCGTTTCACGGTTTAATTTTCGCCCACATAGTCCAAAACCTCGAGCCGATACTAAGCATCGCTCACCGCACTGCCATCAGATTCGGGCGGTGACCTCAAAGCCCACGCCAAAAAGCAAGTGGACGTGGCGGCTGCGAATGGAGCCGACGGTGTATTCCTTATTCCAGCTGTGGCAAAGTACTTTTCCTGTCACACTCTGAACACACACACACACGCGCGCGCGCACACACACAAACTTACTCCCTGCACCCATTAAGGATGCCTCCGTCGACTGTGAAGTCCACCTATGAGCTGGTTCGTAAGGCTCACCCGAAGCTATTTATCGGCATCAATTTCATGTCGGAGAAGATTCCTCAGCCTCTTCCAGCTGGCCTTGATGCCTTGTGGATGGACAGCGGTTGCGATTTCAACGGAGCCCACAAGAAAGCTACCGACGCCGCCGCAGCCCTTGTGGCGCAAAACTTTACGGGCCTCGTATTTTTCGGGTTTCTGTTCAAAGGCAAAACGCGATCTTGGCCCTTGGAGGTGAAATCTTCAGATCAGAAGTATGACTTGATCGCGAAGACAGTAGCCGAGTTCAAGGCGAAGTTGATGCCTCCGGCAGGGCCGACAGGTGCAATCATGAACACTTCGGGCCCGGGCACAGGCAATCCTTTGGAAACAGACCGCCGCATCCTGTATCGCAAGGCCATCGGCGAAAACGGGCTGCTTGCCTGTGCATCAGGGGTGACCGTGTCCAACGCGGCTGAGTTGCTAGAGGACGTGGACATTGTAATTGTCGGCACGGGCATTGAGGCCTCACCCACAGACCCCAACACCATTCAGTTTTACAAGGAAGCAGGAATACCTTGTGCGAAGGTGGGGTATCTGGACGCCAAGAAGGTGAAAGAGCTTGCGGACGTCGTGCACGCGAAGGTAGCCTCTCTGTTATGTATAAGTCTGTGAACAACTGCTGATTCTACGTGAACTTTGCCCAGAAAGCTCTGAAGCAGATGAAATGTAGTGCGTGTGAGGGCAAAGGTATGATTGATGAAAGAGTAGCACCCAGCTTTATATGTAAGGAATCCTCTCAAATGTTATTATCACACTGCATTTCCCTCGAAAAACTCAAATTCGAAAATTATCATTCGTACTCAGCGACACAGTTTCTGATCTTGCTTTCTGGCAGTTGACAAGCTCTCTAAGGAAGAAGCAGGAAAGATGCTCGCACGGATATCTAAAGAATGGTATGTTGTACGTATGTCATACCCTTCCACAACGGATGAGGGCATGCATATTCTCACGTCTGTTTGTGCCGTCTTCACTCTAGGGAGATGTATGAGGACGATGAAGGCGTGCAAAAAATCCGTCGTGCTTATAGAGTAAGGAATTTTATGGAAGGCATGGCCTTTCTGAACCAAGTTGCACATATCGCGGTGAGATGAGATGTTGGATGAATAATCTCCCCCCCACCCCTCAACACACAGACACTCATGAACAACGATGTACAAACTTGGCGACGAGATTTATCAACTGTGTGTGTGATTTTGTTAGGAGAGCGAAGGTCACCATCCTGACGTGCACTTGGAAAGCTATCAATTTGTGTCAGTCGTGATTTATACGCATAGTGTAAAGGGTTTGACAGATAATGATTTCATTCTTGCAGCTAAAATAGATGATTTGAAACCAAAACTAAGTAAGAGACACAAACCCCGCGTTCCTGCAGAGGACCCTTCGACTAAATAGAGTTGCGATTGCTACGCAAATCGTATGAATCAGAGTAACTGTTTACAGGACGACAAGAGTCTAGACGTACAAAAAGAGCAGTATAATAGACACAGTAACATTATATGTTATGTACATTTGTTATATCACCTTGTCTGTGTAATCTGTGTGGCAGCACGCGCACAAGCAACTACTCGCAGCTCACGTGTGTTACCCATGCACGTACGGCATGCGACTCGGCCGTGTAATGCTGACTCGCTCGTTTTTGTGCACCAGCTAGTCACCACTGTCACATGCAGATGTCGGAAGGATGCATGCATTAGCGCATGTCTACACCTCTTCAGTGGCGCGCTAATTATGCACACATCAGGCATGTGCGTTGAGCTCACTGAATTGCGGTGACACGCGCGAGGCGAATCAGATTGAATTGCGAATGATGAAGCACCGTTGATTTCAATGAAATAAATTATCATTGTAAGCTAGTACGAGAAATGCTACTGTGCCTCAGAACATCCCCGAAAGACTAACGCAACGAATCCAACAAATCGAAATGAATTCTGATGTAACCAACACGGTTTTTGTCGAAACCATGATGCTTACTACGACTTGCTCACACATATGGAATATTTCGATGGTGTTGAATCTGTCTGCTCACGATGAAATTCAGGGATAGAGTTATACCTTGTGCATATCATTCTTGACTTCGGAGATTTCCGAAAAAATAAAGGAACATCACCAAAACTAATAAAATTGACTTCTTGCTACAGCAGCTGAGCTGTGGCGAATTATAGATTGGTGCTATTGTGCAGAGCTTCTGTTTAGATCCATTTCCATTGATTATGACCAAGCTAACAGCGGGGTATGCAAGTGTTGGACACTACTAAACGCGCAATCGGTACGCCTTCGAACATGAAGATTGTCTGTGTTCTTGGACAGACTTTGTGTTCCCCATGTTGTGCTCTACACCTATTCTCAATTTCACATTTTCTGTTGGACTGCAAACACACCGCGAAGCAGACAACGGAGCGAACATCGGCAGGCAGACCAATGTTCTTCCTCCTCGCTGCTGCAACCAGGCCGCTGTTCCTAACGTCACGATGCAAGTATTTCGAGCGACAACATCAAGGGGCCTTTCCAACATGAAAATCCCCTACGTTAAATAAACCCGTAAAAAACTGCCCAGGAAGTAGCCTACCGTGCACTAATAAAACGGATGTGTACTAGCCAATGTGTTCCAGCAAATTGAGATTCGCAGGATGCTCTTTGAATGCGAGTAGCACGGGCGTAAAAACGCATATTTTGAGATGCAGAGTTGACGCTCATATAAAAACGAATTAGTTTCATTCCTTTGACTGACAATATCAGACAAACTGTACATTGCTCCTGCGATATCTGGTAAGTTCGCCCAATCCAAACCGCTCAATACTCTCAACAACCAGCTCGTGCTCCCGAAATAACGACATCCTCGGCGCCGCAGATTTCTGATCCGGATAGCAGTGCATTCGATCTGGAAAGCGCCAAAAAATGGAAACATTCGGGTAAAAAGGCGAATGTTGAAAACTCTACAACTTTCAGGGAAGTTCTAAGTTCACCGATATTTTGCTTAGCGCGTGGGAAGGTCGATGCTCCACTTCCGCAGCCTGTCGCAGGACGTGAAAGAAGGCGTGAATAAGTGTTCATGGGTGTTTTACAGCAGGAATTGTGCTTATTTTATCCTGGAGCAACATCTCGATGGAATATTTAGTGCTTGCGTGTGTTCGCCAGACGCCACCACCTGTCTAGGTTTCACTTATCATCGTAAGATCAGCACCTCCTTTCCACATTTCAACCCTCAAGCATAGATCCTACTCGCTTCGACTAAATGGAACTCTCCTCCCCTACTTGCGAGCATTCTTTCATGGCTTTCTCCGAAGCGAGCCGCCCAGCAATTGAACAGAAGATCTCTATGGAGCTCGACGATTCATCTTCAGAAGAATATTTTTCCATTGCATCTCCCACCTCGAACTATGACTGCAGGGTGATGCCCCTCCGCTCGCCAAGGGGACATGAAGAACTTCCATTCCAAAGGATGTCTGATGACGATGAGGATGAAAACGAAGTAAGATCCCGAAGATGTCGTCACAGAACCCGTCGTCTCGTAGAAGACGAAAAGGATAGTTTGCAAAGGATGCGTCGTTTATCAGTAGATGAAAAAAGGATGTTGTTACCTTCTACCATCACACAAGATAATGACTCGGTTATCGACGATAGAACTGAGGACGATGTGGAGGAGCTTGGGGAGCGAAACAGTGGGGTGGAATACGACTCTGAGGATGATATCTGGTTCGAACAGTTTGAAAGCGCCCGTTCATTGATGAGGCAACTTGTCGATCATGGATTTCTCCTTGCTTGGGATGCAGTCTCTCAAGGTACAAATATAAGCAGGACAATCTTGAAATTTCGCCTGAATCTGAACTGTTCTCACTGTTCGTTTTGCTGTCTCACAGGAGGAAACCATGCAATTTCGGAGCTATATGATTACGTGTATGATGATCTACTGGAAGAATTTGAGGAAAGCAAGGCTGTAACAAAGATTGCAACAATGAGTGCTTTGGAAGCAGCAGTTGCGAGCAGGAGGAGCCTTGAATCATCATGGGGTGATAAAACCGACATAGACATGATGGAGACTGCAGCATGCAAACTCAAAGAGCGAGGAATACTTATTGGAATAGCTCGAGGTTGTTGCTGGACCTGGTAGTTGATAAATTTCATGAAGTATTCCTTTTTTTGTCCCGTTACGAATCTGCATAAGCTTGTAGTAGACTGACTGATTGACTATGACTGACTGACTACCCTGTTTGGGTGATATTTACAGTGGACAAGGCAAGATGGAGCTACAAATGGAGACGAGGAAGAAGCAAAAACAAATACCGCAGATTCGTGCTCTGATTGACAGTTCCCTTGCAAAATTGGTCGGGGACAGCACTTCCCGGAGAAGTTTAGTCAACCTCATTAGCGACTACCACCATGTTGATCGCGGATATGCGTATTTCCACCAGGGCATGCTCGACGAATTCTGGCGCTCAGGGGAGAATATCCTCAACGATGGATTCAATTGTACTCTTCGGTGCTTCACCCCTGGATCCTGCAGCAGGGAAACAGAACATGAAGACTGTGAGATTGATGTACCCGACGTTGTACCTCCGAAGGAATTTGCCGTTGTTGAAGAGCTGGCTGTACTTATTGCTGAGGAGCTACGCGCTGCTGGTCTGACTCAAGTAAAAATCGATAAAAACTTGGTCATTGTAAAGATGAGGGACTATAAGCGCAGGGCGGTGTTTATATAATCAGCGGGAACCTCCGCAAACGTAAAATGGACATTGGAAGACAGAGACCTCGGTAAGGAGGCTCCGATAACATGAATGCGTAGAGCCATTGTTCCATAAAATATTGTTCCTAGCCTATCACAAGCCTCAGTTAGTTCAACATATTCTGTACAGAATTAGACTTCAGTTAATAAGGAGAAGTCATTAAAGTATCGATTTGACGGTGTTAGATATGAAATTTAGAACTTTACGCTGGATCTTGTAGGCTCGCATAGAAAATGTAGAGTAGTTTATCATGCGAGAAGATTTCAAAAGGTGCTTTTGATGTGGTATTGGGTGTGATATAGTAACCACTAGCACCGATCATCACGCGCATGTGCCAGGATAACTTGGCGGCCAGCACATACTAAACAATGAAATGCTATATGGACTAGATGAATGTACTTGCTGGTGATGACACACAGAACAGATTACCACATTTTGGCATACTTTCCAACACCTAGCGCTCAGTTTGCATTGGAATGCTAACCTTCATCTTCTTATTTATGTCTGCAGTCCATTATCCATCAGCACATCGCAGCCGCGAGCGGATTTCATTGCACATTGACAAAATCGATATTGTTAATGATCACTAACACAGTTTCATATGATCATGCAATTCCCATGCATGATCAGACTGCATGGCTAATGAGGTTGGTCGATGTAATGTTTGTCGATCGTACATCTTGATCATCTAGTAGCTGCTGTGTCGTTCGTCTAGTCTCATCACTACTGTACTCTGAATTGAATGCGCAGTCCAGCATGCATCCACGTATTCATCTGGGCGTTACGAATGCAGGCTCCAAATGAACGCAGCCATTTCATTTCCTTCACTGAGGAATTCTGTCGTCAACAAAACCGCAAGAATCAGT
This sequence comes from Bigelowiella natans CCMP2755, assembly GCA_000320545.1. NCBI lineage: Eukaryota > Cercozoa > Chlorarachniophyceae > Bigelowiella > Bigelowiella natans. Next base: position 20,703 of record ADNK01000821.1, on the reverse strand, counting down.
TCTATGGACTGAATCAGTTCTATGGGCTGAACATTTAATTCCATGGGGAAATAGTTGATTTTGAAAAGATTAATCTTTTCCACGCGCTTAACAACAAATTGAATGTTTTGAGACAACTTTGCTTGGAACAGTAGTCACTTGTTTCCCTTTTGCAATGTGCCCATGGCTACTTTATAACCTTTTCATACTCACTCATGCTCAACACTTACTGCAAAAAGGTTGCGAGGCCTGTAGAATATTCTTCAAGGTGGAGTCATTCCAATGTTCGAGATGCCAAAAAAAGATTGGACCCAACCGGATTTGAACCGGTATCGTATGTGTGCAAGACATACATCCTTCCAGATTAGACGATAGGCCCTCAATAAGGTTTGAATGCACAGTCAGAGGATCGAACTCTGGTCTCCGCTGTTTCTGGTCCTTAACCATCATGCAGAGCTGCGCGGAAGTTCTGATTGTCCTGAGAGAGTGCGAGCACGAGCAAGGATTCGGATCCGAAATGTGAGTTCCTCGAACTTTCAAGGAAGGGCGTGTGCTGGTCAGGCTTGTCGCAGCACGAAAACGGGTTCTACGTCAAGAATAGGGTTGTCGCAGGTTAGAAATCCATCCCGTTCATGCTGAAACAGAAGCTCGTATTTCTTAGAGAAAAGGAGGAGAGGCTCTACGCGAGAGCAGCGATGGTCAAATGGCTGGTCATCTGCGCGATGGCCCTTGCTGTGGCTGCAGAGGCTGGGGAGCAAATTGAGGCAGATGGACTGGAGGAAAGTTCGAATACTTGCAAGATGGTTGACGGGCAGGAGGTTGGGTGCGAGCTGCAACAGCCGCAGGCTAGCACCGGACAGAGCGACGCTGAGATGGGGCACGAGCCCTCCTCGTCCTCCTTTGCGATTTCTTCCCTCCCTCGTCTATCAAGTGACGAATTCAAATACGTCTATGACACGCAAGGAATTCTCGATGAAAAGACTGTGGCCCAGCTCGTCAATGTGTCTGGTGATTCCTGCGACATTTACGATTTCTTTCCGAATCCATGGAAACTCACACTGTTGCAATTGCAACTTCAGTTACAATTGCAAATCCGTGTACTCTTCGATGAAAAATACCGATAATTATTTTTTGGTCTATCTTGTAGAATCACAGCGTCGTAACCTTCACGATGCATGCATGGAATCTCATAAAGAACTCCATTATTATCTCACATGAACCCGCATGCTTACAATCCATAAAACGTGCGAATCACACACACACGCAGTCACACTAAATTCTAGCAGAGTTAATATGTATATGATTACCGGAAACACCGAGTTAGAATCTGTGCTGTATGGAATCTTATAAAATAGAGATGTTTTGCTGGTCTATATATATTTTCTTGCCCCGTGTTTTCCATCCGGCACAAATCTCGTTGTAATTGTGTGCTGCTGTATATCTGTATGTAATGTAGGTACTATCTCCAAAAACAAAACCCTTACCATAATTTGGATGACTATCCCGAGCCTTCCAAAAGAAACTTCGTCTTTTAAATCATTTGCAAGAGAGGTGGGTTGCAAGCTTTTGTTATTATCACTACCTGACCAGAATAAGCATTATATGTAGGTTCTCGGGCACATTTTCGATGATTCACATTTGACAGAGAGCGGAAAGGTCTCGCGCAAGATGAAGAAGGCAATGAAGAAAGCGGCTTTATTCGCGCTTCGATCCGACAAGCGAACAGTATCGACATTCACGGGACGTATGTTCCGGAAAAAGGTGCTACGATATTAACCAGAATTAAAGATACTTGCGTATGTGTATTTGTTTGTGTGTTGGGGAAGGGGGGGGGGGGTTAAAGCACTTAATTCATAAATGCAAGTGTTAATTCCCACATCATAGATGCTGATGGTGGCCATGTGCCGTGACATCAAGTTTGATCTTTGTACTTCGGGTTTCGCAGATATCTGTGACGACAGTGAAACGAGCGGTGAGAAAGGTGATGATTGCAGTACTAAATACAAGTGACAACAGTAGTAAGTAGTAGTGGTGGCGGTAGTTGTATAGAACCGACGACATTCACGATTCTGGCATTTGCATATACCATGCAGAAAATTCCCTTAAGAAATATCTGTTTTGAGCGATGGCGTTGCTCGTGACACTCATCAACAAGCCTCTTCTTCGTGTTGTTAGTGTGATTCATTCAACTAAATCGGTGACTCAGGTACAAAAGTTAATGAAGAAGGAAGGGTACGACGAAGGACTCCTTAAGCTGGCTGAGATGATATACAAATCCGCATTCAGGAAGAATTCGGTTATGTTATTATGTCCTTTCGTTGCTCATCATCTCATCTTCGTGTATTGCACTTTTCTGTACTTCTCAGGTTTTCGACTCACTGAGGTCCTTCGCAACGCTGATAGTTCCCGCAATCGCCTTCTTCGTCTTCTTCAATAAGAAAGGAGGAGGGTTTTTCCGCAGATCAATAAAAAGGCCACCGAAGTATTTAGAGACACTTGAGATGAAGAAGTCAAGGTTCGCACGCCTGCGAGAAGCCTATGGAATCACCGATAAAGACCTGCGCCAAAGGAGGAGACGGAAGGAAGGGAAAGGGGGGCTCTCAGCACGTTGATAAGGCATATGTTTGATTTTGTTGCGTTGTGGCACAAGCCTTTGTCAAGTCCCCCTTCTATGCATGCCGTGGAGTTCCTGTTCCTTTGCTACTCAATTAAAGATATAGCTCGCCAGTGTGTGCTTATAATCATGTGTAAATATACATGCCATGCGCGCATATAATTGTATTTCTGCGCATGCTAGCATGGGTCGATCGAGGGGGTTGTATTCGTATACCACAGATCATAAATGGTACGTCAAGGCAAACAGAAAGCTGTACCTGCACGGAAGTAAAATGTTCGCACAAAAGCAATGAAAAGTGAATGTTGTTCATCTAGCCATCTTAATTGACCTGCTTCATGTAGATCATGGCATTGTTGTTGCACACACGATCGGTAGTGGTATGCTATTGCATTGTCGCATCGCTTTGCGAAGGCATGCTTGGAATTACACGCTATCCTACACCACCATCAGCGGTCATAATAATTTTACTAATAGTACGCCATTACATGCACACCACACACTAGACTACTGCTGCATGTTTTTCTAATGAACACGGCGCCCATATCCATGTCGCACATACGATCAACTCCATTTCTTCTACAAGTACGTGCATACGTCGTTGACTTTT
>ADNK01000821.1:0-10000 GCA_000320545.1 Bigelowiella natans CCMP2755 | reverse complement strand
GCGCGCTGCACGTTGAAGGATTGGTTTCTCTCCCCCTCACTCACTGAATGGTTCACCAGACACAACGGAAGGAGACGACGAGGACGACGACGGTGAGGAGAGAGGAGGGGGAGGAGAGAAGGGGAATACGGGATCTATACACCTGATTGCTGCTATATAGACACGGCGAGGAGTATTAGGGTGATGATAGTAGTTATTATCGGTGCTATCGGTGATATATGCAACCCGACGACCTTTTCTGAAAACTTGATGTGCATTGCGTAGAATAGCCCCGTAACGATCGAGTCGCTCATGGAACTTTTCAACCTTTCGTTGTTATCATGAAATCCATTCTCAAGAGGGGGAGGGGGGAGTGCTTTCGCTGCGTTGTTGCAATTCCCTCGTTTATACCATCATCACCATCATCATTATTCACTAGCAACCGAGCATATTCCAACCGTAGCGCCTACTACCTGGGTCTCGATGAAATCGATGTGATACTTCTTCGGAGAGCTCTTCACCTCAAAGGAGAAACTGTTGTCGCGCGAAAGGTAATTGCTGCCCACTGTGCTGTCATCTCTGCAGGGAGAGGAAGGGGAAGATGTTGTGTGTATCTGTTAGTGCATTATATTATACATATATATATATATATATATATATATATATTATATGTAATGTGCGATCTACGATGAACGAAAGCTGTTAATTTCAATGAGCATTGCGTAGTGGTGCTGTAGACAAGCAGCCCAACAGCACACAGCCAGTGGCACACACACACACACGCACACGCACACGCACACGCACACGCACACGCACACACCACCATCACCACCGTTAACAGGGAGGAAACAAAGAGAGACGAACCTCGGTGAGAAGGATGTTCCGAGAACTGAGATGGTGGTGGTGGTGATGATGATGATGATGATGATGCCAACAAATAAGCAAAGAGCAGGAGAAGGAGGGGGAGGGAGTGTCGTGATGGGTCAAGAAGATCGCATTGGAGAAATAGAGCCAACTATGCTTAACACGTCACGATTAGCACTCATCATCATCATCATCATCATCATCATCATCATAGCGATTGTTGCCGTTTGCGGACAATACCACATCACACTGCACAGAACATACAGAATACCAACAGATGATTTTGCCATCTTGGATAAGTCCTGCAGGGTGACTGAAATCCTCGCTTTCTATTCCCACAGTCCCCCCCTTCTCCCCCCCCCCCCCCCTCGAAAAACGTATACACGGCAACATCGTACCTCTGGACACCCTCCTTGAGAAGTCACGGACTAAGTTGACCCCAAGATCTGTTGTGCGTGCAAGGAGTTTAAATGAGCGTTAGGGTGGGGGATGGGGGTGGCTACTGTGAAACTGCTCATGCTGCGATGATACTGAGGAGGAGGAGGAGTAGGAGGAGGAGGGCGCGACGGAGAACCATCATCATATTACCCGGGGAAGATGACGATGATGCTACTGCTGCTTTCGGTGTTCCTTTCTCCTCGCCGTCCTTATCTTTGCTTGGCAGCGTGGTCGCATGATGCCGTTTCTCCGACGTTGTTGTCGATGATGATTGTTGCGCTGCTGCTGCTGATGCTGACGACGATGACGAAGATAATGGCGCTGGGACCGACTCAGCTGTACCGGCAGAGCTAGCTGCAGATGCTGCTTTCGCCTAATGGAAAGGATGACGACGAGAAGGCATTGATTGCGTTGTATATATGGGTGTGCGCGTGCGTAGTGTCAAGTGTGTTTTTCAGGGTAGGAGGAGCAGGAGGACAAAGACGACGACGAGGAGGAGGAGGAGGAGGAGGAGAAACCACAGAATCATCAATTCTGTCATCACCACCTGTGCGGCAGCAGCACACAGCTGCGACACGCGCTTTTCGAGCTCCGCTACACGGCCCTTAAGCTGGTGAGGAGAACAATCATTATTTGTTACAAAGGATGACGACGACGAGAGAGAGAGAGATAGAGAGAGAGAGAGAGAGAGAGAGAGAGAGAGCGATTGGAAGAGTAGTAGCGAGAGGGAGGGAGGTGGCATTTAGGCTCTCTATCGATGTCAACCCCCCAAAAGCCCTTTTTCATCATAATCATCATCACCAACATCATCACCACACAGTGACCCTCATCAAGACACGTGGCCATTTGTAGCGCCAGCCCACACCACCACCACCGCCACCATTAGCAAGCAGCAAGCAGCAAGTGAGGGAACTTGTGTTAGCACAGAAGTAAATGAAGAAGCAACCGCTTTGTTTTTGACGTTCATCTGGCCGTTTTCCTTCTCCCTCACGAGAATGGTGTTTCTCAGGGACGCGATCTTCTGCTTATGTTGGTGCTGCATCATGCTCTTTTCGTGCTCGAGGATATGCTGCGTCTGAGGGGCAGCAGCAGTAGTAATATATGCGTGAGAACAACAACAAACAACAACAACAACAACAACAAACAACAAACAACAAGCGACAACTTCACCTCTTGTAACTTGATGAGAAGGCCATATCTATCCAGCTGGGCAATGTCCGCCCCCCCCACCTGCTTTGTCAGCTTCTTCGCAAACTGCTCTTTCACGCTGCGGTTCGGCAGGGGAGAGGAGGAGTAGAAGGAAGGATTTTGGTCATCATGTTTAGATGAGAGGAGGAGGAGGATGATCTCCAACTCGTGATTGTTGTCCCACGCCCACTCATCACGGGGGCAAGCATCTACGTCAGAGGGTGGGGTGGGGGAGGGGGGGAGGAAAAATAGAGGCACGAAGAAGGGTGGGGGAGGATGGGGCCTCTGACAGACCGTTTCTCCAACTGCGCTTTGAGTTGTTTCTTGAGAGCCTTGAGGTTCGTCGCCATCTCGAGCTTGGCTTCTGCGTTGGCCGCCTCTAACAGACGCTCCTTCGTTTGCTGCACCTATGATGACGATGATGATGATGAAGATGATGATGATGATGATGATGATGATGATGATGCTCACACACAGCCACGCAACAAGACCGAGTAGTGAGCGACTGTAGTAGTAGTAGTAGTAGTAGTAGTAGTAGTGGTAGGGATCGAGTGGAAATCATGTGTGATAGTGTGTGCGTGTGTGTTTGTGTGCATGCGTGTGTAGTTGCGAGAGAGAGAGGGGGGAGGAGTATAGACAGGAAGTGAGCAGCAGATGCAGAATTAGGAGTGTTTCAATGAGAAGCAGCCCGTTTTGCGTCTCTCTCCTCTTGCCTCTCCCTCACCGCCTTCTCCACCACTACAGGCGTTGTCGTGTCTGCATATGACGATGGGTGGTAGATGAAAGGATGGGGAAATGGATTAAGTGTTGCCTTGTCGGCGGCGAGGGACTCGGCCTTCGCTTCTATCGTTTGCATGAGCATCTTCTTCTCCTCCTCGAATTCTCTCTTCATCTCCTTTCGTGCAGCCTAGGTAGGTAGCCAACAACCGCCCAAGTTATCGATAGTAGTTGCAATAGTAATAAATGATAGAAAAATAATAAAATACTCATTAGCTATAGAAGAAGTAGCCATAACAGGCGAAGATGATGGCAACGAGATCATATGAGGTTAATAATGATGGCATGGAGACATGGTGTGGGCTCTCTGTTGATCACATCAGCAGGGGTGTGTATATGAAATCCAAGAGCACGCTCACCACCACCACCACCACTACCACCATCATCATCTTCATCATCAGTGGCATCATTTTACCTCCACCGCTTTCGCAATCCTCTTCCTCTGCTCCTCTTCCTTTCTCTCCTCCGCCTCCTCCCTCCGTCTCCTCCCCCTTACATCTGCGGCTGTGGTGGCGGCCAGTGACTCTCCTCCTCCTCCTATTCTTCGGACACCTGAGTGTTAGGTTGAGGGGGTAGGCGTGAGAGAAGCGATGGGGAGGAGGAGTTGTTGGTGGAGGAGGAGGAGGAGGAGCGGGGTGGGGGCGGATTGATTATAATAAAATATAGCAACCGTTGCTGCTCGGAGGTACTCGCATTCGATATGATCCCGTCGTATCGGACCGCACTCCAGTGTCCCCCCCCCCCCCAGCATACCCCTTCCCTGTCCTCTCAAACCGCGACTCTCGCGCAGGCTCGTCGTCGTCCATGCTGACGTCGCCACGATACGTCTCCTCCGCATCCTCCTCGCTCCCCGCCTCTGCCTTCTTTTCCCTTTTCCGGTGGAAAGAAGAATAACCCGCCCCGCCCCCTCCCCGCTTCTTCGTCTTTGCGGCTGATGCTGCTGCCGCAGCTGTGTTGACGCCGGGCGGAAGGTAGTTCGGGCTACGTGGCATCGGAGCATCCATGACGGTCATTCGCCGTTTTGTGGAGGAGGTGGAGGAGGAGGAGGGGGAGGAGGAGGAAGGACTTTCACGTGACCCAATACTATGGCGGCGTGCCGGAGCAACTTGGGGCGGGAGCATTGTATCACCGATGTGAGAGGTAGTAGTAGTAGGAGTGGTAGTTGCACTTTCCGAGGTGGAGGAGGTGGTGGTGGAGGAGGAGGAGGAGGAGACACCGAGAGGTTCCAACTGATACGCCTTGACCGTGAAGCTTGGACGCGACTTCTTCATGCTAGTTAATATGTATATAAATATATATATATATATATATATATATATATGTGTGTGTGTGTGTGTGTGTGTGTGTGTGTGTGCATCTATATGTATTTTACACAAGGGCGAATAAATAAGTATATTGTTTTTATCTTGGTTTCTTCTTCGCCAACGTTGATTGGATTGCTTGTATTGGGGTGTAAATAGGTAGCTTCTTTGCGCTGGCATGCAAAATAGTTTTTTGTGGAGATTTGCATACCCTTTGATGACGCGTGCGATCTCCTCATTTGAGGCACCCTGTACGTGGTTAGCGACAGAATAGAAAGGGATGGAGGAAGGAAGGGGGGGGGGGGGGAGGCGGTTGTGAGATCGACGTCTTGAGGAGGAGAAAACAGAGACGATCCACTGTGATGTATCGCAGTAGTGAGTTAACGCCTGAAGCAGGGTCGTTGCCTCATGCTTCGTGGAACATTACTTTCTTTCTTATTTATCTTATATCACGGATGAGCAGTTTTGCAAGTAGTAGCAGCAGTAGCAGTGTATACCGGAGGCATCTGCGAGCCCCCGATTGAGCATATAATCATGCCTCGTCGGAGCCCAACTCTGTGCGCTTCTTTGCCCTCGTAGACGTCCTTAACTGTAACCCCGTCCAACTTTATACCCTTTATGGAAGAAGAAGAAGAAGGAGAATAGGCAAGATCTCAGCGTTGTCCACCTCATTCATTTAACATCCACCTAATTTATTCAACCCCCCCTCCACCACCACCCCTCTCAGGCGGTTGACTACTACCAAATGGGTGTTGCTTCGGAGCGCAAACTCTCGGAGCTTCTTCGGGCACATGAGCATCTGTTTGACGCCTTTTGTGCGGCGGGTCTCGGCCACATCGTCCTCCTGGATGCATACGTGCTCGAATTCCTTCGTGAGCAGCACACATCATTACAGCATTAATTTTCGCCTCGTCGAGAGGAAGAACTGAGCGACGAAGGGGTATACGGAGGCATGTTTGGCGGGCGTTTCTATACTAACGATGCCACTTCTTCTAATGTGTGTGTGTTTGTGGTAGTAGTAGTAGTAGTAGTAGTAGTAGTAGTAGTGGTAATAGTAGTGGTAGATATGAAGTTACCCACCGTATCATCTGACCAGACGATGCACAGCGGTATGTGGGTGCGAGGTCGGTACCGCGCAATCATGGCGATCAGAAGGGACTTCTGTGCGTACTGAAAAGGAGGAGCAGGACAGTCAAGGGGTGTCCTTCATTTTCATCTCTTTTACTCCCCTCCCTCCCCCCCCCTCTCTCTCTGAGTGTGTGTGTGTGTGTGTGGATGTGTGTGTGTTGCAGGTACTTGCAATCTATAGTCGCCTCGATGCTCCTTTCGCGCACAGAGAAGAAACTCTGGGGTCGTCTGCATAGGATTTCAGGCATTTTCGCAGAAGAGGAGAGGTGTTTCGGAAAATGAAGGAGGGAGGGGAGGAAAGGAGGATCTAGTGTGCAAAGGTGTGGACAATTCCCAGTAGTTCTTGGCAACATCGAGATATGATATTTCAATGATTATCATCACCCGAGAAGCGATGATGACCGTTATCTTCTCCAACGGTATGCGGCGTTGGCATTGCATCCCGAGCATACCCTGCCGATGTGGTTAAAGAAGGGGAACGATTCCAGGTAGAATGAGATGGGTAAAGGAGAGAAATCAGGAGGAAAATAAAAATTGAGGACTGCACATCCTGAAAAGATAATGCAATTTAAAAAATACCCTCCGGAAGTTGTACAGCGCTCGTTCTGTTACGACTAAATCTCGCTCCTGCTCCTTCCCTGTACACAACACACACACGCACGCACACCGCAGCGTCGTAAGAACAAGGCAGAGAGAATCTCTTCAGCGGTGACACATAGATTCTGCATCGGCGTACTAACGCGGTGTTGCTTTTCGACATTGCAGTTCCTACAACAGTGATGGGGGACTAGGAAATGGTAATATGACCTAATTGGCGCTATCTAAACATGTACTTTTCCAGAAGATAGATACCTCTCTTATTCGTCTTCAATAGGCGGTCCGAGAAACGAATACTCTCTCTTCGTGACCCTGATAACAACGATGTATTTATCATGATGATGATGACGGTGAAAACATACTCTAACACGGATATTTGCGCCAATGCAGCAGCTCATTGACAAAGACAGCAGGCTGCAATTGCAGTGTATAAACTCTTTAGTTTAATTGTGCGGACATCTTAGACCTGACACTGATTTGATGACGGAAGTGACATTCGAGTCCGTCGAGACCTTCAATCTGATTTCAGTGAAAGCACTCAGAGCGTGCCTCGGAATTATTCAGATATCGGTGCCGCCCTCCCCACTTTCCGATTGCACTCACCTGTCGAAGTCCCCATCAAGCTCTTTGCTATCGTAGCGCCGATTTGCATCCTTCCGGCATAATTCTGGGGTGATCCGGTGGGACTTGAGTAGCTCCAGCATGTCTTCAGACTCTTTCTTTTGGAACCCAGCCGTCTCCCATTTGCAAATTCTGACGCGCCTTCAAGTCATTACTATGAGACAACTCGAATACAATGTCGCAATGATAAAATCAAATGGAATTCGTGTTATCAACCTATAGTCAACCATGTCAAACGAGCCCCGTAAACTAGTAAATCGGCGGTACATTCGATGTCGCTGCGATTTAAATTGCGGGAAAACAACCCAAATCTGAGGGAATCAACCAGCTCTTGGTATCCGAACTTGTACACAGAATCCTCGGAGAATTCCTCTGTTGCACCTCTGCAAAAGTTGTCGTTTATTAAAAATCGACGTTTAATAAATTTCGCCGATCTGCAGCGGAGATAATTCCGATTTCTTAGACGCAGTATGAAATTACCCCCATTTATTTAACTTTAGCAACCTTACAACGTATTTTCTCCGGTAGGCCCGCGCCCTCTCCTGCATCCCCCTCTCACCACCTGTGCTGTGCGTGAATGAGCCCATGAATAATCCATTCAATTGATATGCATTCAAAACATATTTTTGTCTAATCCAACCTACACACACATGGTGTCTCATTTGTACTTATCCCTCTTTTCTTCTACAGCAAATACAAGATGTTCAGCGGCCAAAAGATCGATTCAAACCATTTCAAACGCGTCCAAAAGACCTGGTACGCTCATTCTCGTAAATTTGGAAAGGGAAGCCGCTCTTGCAGGGTATGTGGAGCTCGTCAAGGGCTTATTAGAAAGTACGGTCTCGACATCTGCAGACGTTGCTTCCGTGAGAGGGCTAAGAACATTGGGTTCAAGAAATACAACTAAGGCTCATGCTCACCATAACGCAAGCTATGCCTGCCCGCCTCATTTAAATATCTTCGTGCGAACGATTAACAAAGCATAATATTTGCACAATTTGGAAAATTTAGTGTGGAATGCGATCGTACGAAGTGTGTAATATGTAGCTATTGTTTTACTTGAAACTCTGTATTCCCTTACTCATTAGATTGTTAAATTTATACACAAACACACACACACACACACACACACACACACACACACACACATACATATATATACACACACGTACATATATGTATATATATATATATATATATATATATATATCTGTGTGTACACTCTGTGTATAGAGTTTCTCTCTCTTTCTCTCTCTCTTGTTTATTGACGTGAGAATTCACACTGTACCTGATATTTTAATCACACAATATTCACTTTTCACAAAATGATAAAATGATTTTTTTAAGTACCACGGGTTAATCGTGATCTCGCAGATTACAAATATTTGATGTGTTTAATGTGTGTGTGTGTGTGTGTGTGTGTGTGTGTACGTAGTGGTTCGTATAAGTGTGCGAACATGCGTGTGTCTACGTAGCTCACATAACTAAACATTGCTCATCATGTGTGGCTACGATGCACACATTTGCACATGGCATGTGCAATGCCACACGTCCTCGCTATCTCGCTATGTATGAGACGGATGTGATGAAGAATCAAATTTTTTCAATGGTCATCCTGATGTAGCTGTGCAATGCAGCGGCTACAGCGCTAATGTTGCATCTGTTGGTTTCTGCCACAATGTGTTTCATGCATTTGAAAGCGTCCTCATGCGACCGATGTTGCCGCGCACTGCGCGCAGCAGTTCTGGATTCAATTTCAGCCTTTGTCAACCGGTTCGTGTCGTCGTTGCGATTCATGATCGCGCGCATTTGATTGCGCAATCTGATTTGTTCTCGACCATGCATTGGACATTGCAGGAGATGATCCATGTCCTTCAGGATGCCACATGCATCGCACGTGGCATCTTCCTCTGTGCATTGTCCACGTGACAGCATGAATTTGCCAAGATTGCCGACACCACAGATGGCGCGCATCCATGATGTAGCAACACTTGGAAGTTTCAGTTTGATGCCGGTGATCGAAGATGACGGGAGGAAACCAAGATTCTTGAGATGCACAGCGCGCAATGAATCATTGGACCATTCCTCTTCGAATTCGTTGAAAGCACAAGATTTCATCACCTTGTGATGTTTTTTCAGTTCTTTTTTCAGCGCCTCTGTTGTCGCCAAAACGGTGGGCAATTCGTCACCTAACAAGTCGTCAGTGATCGATTTGAGCCGTCGAAACAAGGATGCTTTGTTCCACGTGTGTGTGGCCACATCAATCCACGATGTGCCATCCAACATTTTTCGATTTTCAATGATGAAGCCATAACTGCTCCAATCATTTATTCCCTCATGGATTTGAGGACCGCTGCCTGTGTCGATCCATGCGTTAGTGCGTGACCATGATTTAGCACACTGCACTTTAGTTTGATGTCGGGGTGGCAACGTGCCAGTGAGGACGTGGGGGACGTCGTTGGAGATGGATCCAGGTAATCCCAATATACGTTTCAGGGTTTGGGATTCCATGGAATCCATCTGTTTTATTCGTATGTTTCTTCGTGATCTCCATATTGGAGCAGCGTATCTGCTGGATGCAAGGAACCATGATTTGTAAAATTTCAGTCTGACGTTTAGCGGTACAAGGTGTCTGGAATAACACAACCTTAACAAAAACCTTCGCTTCTTTTGCAATCTCAGGTGAGAAGCAAGAGCATGTTTTTCAAAGGTTAATTTGTTGTCGAAGATTAGTCCGAGACATCTGCCGCTGTCGACTCTTTTTATTTTTCCTTGGAGATTGAGAGAGATGTTCCAGGAGGTTTGGTGTCGGTGGGCTTTATTTCTTTTGTCAATTATAAGGTACCCGCTCTTGTCCCCATTGAATCGCATCCGCCATTTCATGCACCAGTCCGTCATTTGGTTTAGGTCGGCCTGGATATCATCTTGCATTTTCCCCCATCGGTTTGGCGAAAAACAATTTGTAGGGGGTAACGTCGTCACAGTATATTTGGAAATCTGTGTTGGTAATATGTTCGTAAATGTCGTAATAGGTTATGAAAAGGAAACAGCTGAGAGATGATCCTTCGGGGACGCCGCTCCCAAGGTTCATGTGCTCAGAGAGAGTA